>MJUT01047361.1:172046-189393 GCA_002080005.1 Gigantidas platifrons
TAAATGTGAGGATCACAGAGCCTATCCCCAGTGTATAAGGCTGGGATAAATGTGAGGATCACAGAGCCTATCCCCAGTGTATAAGGCTGGGATAAATGTGAGGATCACAGAGCCTATCCCCAGTGTATAAGGCTGGGATAAATGTGAGGATCACAGAGCCTATCCCCAGTTTTGCGCCGAATACTCACGCTTTGTACCATTGTCTTGCACAATCAACAACGGAACCAATAAGAGCTATACAGTTATGCTTCCTATTAATTGAATCAAGCTCACGATGTTCCGCCTATTAGGTAACACATCTCGTTTCTATTTATGGAATTAAGCTCACGATTTTCCGCCTATTCGCTAACACATCTCGCAGTGAAGTGTTTTAGATATTGTTAATAATGACATGTATAACGTGGCAATCTGAATCATATATTAATGGGAAATTGTGCAGTTGCAATCAGGAGGTTTACACTTGAAGTCATCAATGCCGAGGAAACGTAAGAGAAAACCGAAGGGGCAATCAAGAATGAACAAATCAGAGATATTAGCAACATTGGGCACACAAGATACAAGACGAATAAACATAAAGCACACACACACACAAACCTCCCCCCCGAAAAAAAAACCAAACGCAACACAACACAACACAGGAAACTAAAAAGAATTGGTTTTGAATTGTATTGGAGGACATAAAATTGCCTCTATTAGGCAAATTGAAGTGCACTGAACTTATTATTTATTTCAAACACAAAGTGACATTGCTAATTATTGATCTATCCGTAGTTTTACCCGAAAACTAAAACCTTCAAAAATGAGTTAAGGTAATTTATTATATACTTTGCACGAATATTACAAATTTATCATCCTTCACTTCGGCTATATCTACCTGCTGGCTCCATAAGCAAAACTCGTATCAAAGTCCGCGTGAGCTGAGCAGGATTTATCAACAGTCAGCAGAAGTTATCACCAAATTCTCCCAACATTTAAACGATAATTCCTGTGAAGATGGCAAAAATAAATAAAGTTCATCGACACCATTAGCTAGTTAACATTATCTTTTAAAACATATATCAAATTAGGAACTGTCGTGTTAGAAATATCAACAAACATCGTCCTACAAAAATGTACTTTACACAATTCTTGATAACCTCTCCTCAGACGTCATAATTTTTTACGTCATAATGGATGTTGTGACCTTCATGTTTTCTAAACCGGTAATTGGTAAACAAAACCTTTAATGAAAATGGATGATTTTGATGTTTGTAATTAACAAAAATGAATATCTCCATTAAAGGAAAAATGCAACAATTTTAACATTTACATAAACCTGTAAAAATGAATGGTATATTTGCAAACTACTTATGAACTATGGTTTTGGGGAAGCGTATTTTGAATATTTTGAATCATGTCATTTTTCCCGCGAAAAATATAAATATAGATGTATCAGTGTTTATGATTGATTTAAGGTAGCACTATACAAAAATTGATATTTTTTCATCCAAATTTTTTTTAATCAATTTTTATTTTATTATAATATTCTTGATACACAGGTGAAAAAATAATTCAGATATGATGTACCATTAATGAGCATTACTTTTAATTAGTTTTGTAAACAAACACATGTGCTTGAATCAGAGATGATAAAAACAATTGGGCTGTCCTTAATTGTTTATCTATTGGATAATTTGATAGTTTTATGACCACTGGCCAGTAATACTTGAGATAAGAGGTGATTCCATTAAACGAAGGGGAAAGCAGCATGGATGTAGCTAACTTTTCATCAATACCAAAAGAAATACATTAGTCATTTGCAATTGAATTTATTTCAAAATATTTAATGTATAATTTTCATTTAGTAAAATCCAACTAAAGGAGAAGAATACACATAATGAGAAAACTAAGGTTCCATGTGATTCCTGTTATAATTAATGGTTCAGTCTGGTCAGTGGAGGTGGAGTTTTAACCTTATCAGTAGGCAGTTAACCTCAAGCTAGGTCAGAGTGATGTAACTTCTCCCGCCAATTTCATGTGTTTATTGCACAGGGTGTGCATTTTCCAGCTATATTTAGAGTTTGTGTGAAGAAATTCTATCTTTCTGGTCACATCATTGTTGATTTATGATTCAAGGTCAATCCTGAAGTGTTCCCATGGCACATTTGTGACTTTTTTTCTCAAGAAAATAGGGTACCAAGAGGAAAATTACAACTTTTGGGATTTTTCCACTACAATTTTTGACACAAAATGTCATTTTAAATGAAATTAGCTCCTGCATTGGCACCCCTAGAGGCTTGGTTTTGGTATATGTTGTTCTTAGACCTATTATCTGCAAAACCGTGTCTCAGATTTCTGATAGAATTAATAGAACAAATTCTACACACAATTAAAGTTGGTGATGTCTGATGAAGTCAGGCTGTACAGACATAATGGGGCTTTCAGAGAGATTGAAACATCACAGAAGAAATCTGAGACACGGTTTTGGAGGTCATGCTGTGTTGATTAAGAAATTGTAAAAAGTTTTACCATTTGAATAAACATGAAACAGCTAATTTTGGTCAAGTGCACACATCAAGATTTTGCAACTAATTGCAAATCCTGATATGGCTGGGGACATGTGAAGTCACTATCAAGGAAGGGAAGTATATTAAAATAAGAAAATTCCCATACCAAAATGTCGAACATACACTAACTGAATACAGAGAACTACGGGAAAAAATTCTACATGTAAACAGACAGTCCATAATTGTCTTCATTGAGTGCCCATATTATTCAATTACCAAAGCAAATAGAATCTTTGAAAATAAAAAGAAAACCGAAAAAAAAACAATAACTCTAAGACACAAGTGAATTATAAAAGCAACAAAACAGGCACTTGTAATTACACAAATTTGATAGTCAACAAAATCAGAGGTAGAAGTAGAGTCATCAGAAAAACAAAAGATATAGACAATAAAGTGTGCGATATTATTGATTACTATAATGAACAGTTAAAACTGTTGAATGGTATAAACAGAAAATCTCATAGACTGTCACAAGACTTGATAGCATCACATAAAGGACATTACAGTAACAGAGTTATATACAAAAAAAACTCTGGGTTGCTACATGATGGTGTACACCCAATAAGAGCATTGGTAAAATTGTGGATGTACAAATGATACAAGTTTCATTAGAGGTGTCTGAAGAGTGCGAATAATAAATTTTATATAAGTGTTAGTTTGGATAGGGAAGCCCTGTCCACAGATAAAAATTTTAAGTAATAGTATTATACTACAGTCACGTAAATAAAACAAAGAACAAAAAACTGAAAAGTCAATTACTGTAAATTGGATATGGAACGCACAACCCATCAATAACGTGTAACTTAAATAAATTATACATGACTAGAAAAGGAACAGGGAAGCCATAGGCAACAGAAGACCATATATACTTGGACAGGGAAGCCCTGTCCTGAAATATCTAAAGCATTGTATTAACACAAGAATTGAATAGGGAAGCCCTGTTCAGAAGTTTCTATCTACACTAAAGTTTTATTTTGAAAATAAAAGCGAGCAACAATTAAATAATCATCAGCATATATTGAAAATAGTATCGTGCAAAAGATCAGGGAAGCCCTGTTCAGTATATAAACAGTAAAAGTAATACAGTAAACTTGATCAGGGAAGCCCTGGTTAAGCTTGAGTATAGCCAGTTTTAATATAGATTTCAGTCCACAGAACGGAGACTAGTAGTAGGGAAGCCCTGCTATAGGAAACAACGTAGAGACAGGTAAGAACATAAAATTATCAGGAAAGCCCTGTTATCTTAGTATTGTATGTTTGGAATATTGCGTAGGACTCCCACGATAAATTATAACTAAACACAACAGGGAAGCCTTGTTGTGTATCATATAGCAATAAACAAGATTTAATTGAGATATTAGAAAGTAGGGAAGCCCTGCAACAGATCAATCCGAAATAATGGCGTCAAGAAAGGGATCCGTGAGAAATGCCGGAAATGAAGATGGAAGTTGGAATTGCAAACTATGTAATAAAACATTTACGGACAAAAAGGCTGAGTTGATGGAATGTGAATACTGTGATGAGCATTTTTGTAGTAAATGCTTGAACTTATCTGCTGCCGAGTACAAAAAGATCCGATTTGCATTGGTATTGTCCACCATGTGAGGAGAAAGCAATGAAAAACTTGAAAATTGAAAAGGAAATCGAAGATAGATGCAAAGAATACTTTAGTAAATACGAAAAAAGACTAGATACATTAGAACAGGAGGTCAAAAAGAAGGCAGACATACCAAAAGTAAAGGAGATGATAGAAGAAAGCTTATCAGGAAAGGAAAAAGATGGAGCAGAGGGACAAAATCACATTAGTGAATATATAAAAGAATTCAGAGAAAGTGAAGCCAGAAGAAATAACATAATAATATTTAATGTCAACGAGTCAAAATAAACTGTGGCGGAAGCAAGGAAAAAAGAAGATACAGAATATGTACAAGATTTAAGCAGCATACTGGAAGTCAATACTTGGTCTGTAAAGACAGTAGCCAGGCTAGGGAAAGTAAAAAGGGAAAACGAGAATGTTTCGACAACAAATAGGCCTATGAAAGTAGTATTTGATGACGAGAAGTCTAAATCAGTATTCATGAGCAATGTAAGAAAATTAAGAACAGCGGAAGAGAAGTTCAAGTCAATAAGTATAGTCCACGACATGACAATACGAGAGAGGGAAATAAACAAAGAAAAGGTGAAACAGGCCAAGGAAAAAAAATGACGAAAATAAATCGGGGGACTACCAGTACGCAGTAAGAGGACCGCAGTGGGAAAGAAAAGTGGTGAAAGTGAAGGTCAAAAAGTAGAACAGGGGAGAGGAACATGTGTAAATAATGTAAATGCGTTAGTAAATGGAAAACAAAATGTAAATAAGTTAAATGATTTTAATATTTTATATGCAAACGCAGACAGTTTACCGACCAAACTGGATGAGCTAAAGTCAAGGTTACAGGATTCAGCCTGGAGTATTGACATCATAGGTATCACGGAAGTATACCCTAAAAACTGTAGATATAAACCTGAAAAGGCTGAACTTCAAATTGAAGGATATGATTTGTTCATAGTCGAAAGCGGCGAAGCAGCAATTAAAGGAGTAGGAATTTATGTTAGAAAATAATTACTAGCAGAAGAGGTGAAAGTAATCACAAAATTTCAGGAGAGCATATGGATATCGATAAAACTCAATGAGAAGGACAAAGTAATATTGGGATGTATATATAAGAGCCCAAGCAGTAAGCAAGAAAATCTGGACGAGCTAAAAAACCTAATGAGAGGGGTCTCTCAAATGGATAAAGAGTATTCACATATCCTTATTATGGGGGATTTCAACTATCCTAAAATAAATTGGAAACAGTGGACAAGTTCTGTGGATAAAGATGCAGAAGCATTCCTTGAGTGTATAAGAGACAGTTACCTATATCAACATGTTACAGAATTCACCCGAACAAGGGAAAATAGTGAACCCAGTACACTAGACCTCATTTTCACAAATGAGGAAGGAATGATAGATGATACGAGGATTACTAGCCCTCTCGGACATAGTGACCACTGTGTAATCACCTTTAAGTTTAGATGCTACTTTGAACAAAACACCACAAAATCTGAAAGATGGAACTTTTTTAAAGGAAATTATGACGTTATGAGAAAGGAAATGCATATAGACTGGGACAATATATTGGTGGATAAAAACCCGAATAAATTATACAACATATTCCTAGACAAATTCAACCTAGTAAAGCAAAAGACTATTCCCAAAATTAATAGCAAGAAAAGCAGCAAGGCAAAAACATATAATTATCTACCCTTGGACGATAAAACAGTAAAGAAGATAAGAAAAAAACACAGAGCATGGCAGCGCTACATGGAAACAAGAGATGGGAAAAATATCAAGAATTTGCTAAATTGCGAAATCAGGTTAAAAACTCGGTGAAAAAGGCCAAAATGTCAATGGAGAGAGATATAGCTAGAGACGTGAAATTGAACCCAAAGAAATTCTGGAAATATGCAAACGCAAAGAGGAAGACAAAGTCGGGGATACCAGATTTAAAAACGAAAACTGAAAAGGGAATAAAAACAACAGAAAATGATGGAGAAAAAGTCGAGGTATTAGCAGAATTCTTTAGCAGTGTCTTCACCATAGAACCAGAAGGAGAAATTCCTAATCTTGAACCCAAAGAAATAAAAGTTAGATGTGCTGAACACCAAATTAAAGAGAAAGAAGTTCACAAGTTACTACTAGATATAAACCCAAACAAATCCCCAGGGCCGGCTGGAATACATCCAAAAGCATTAAAAGAAACGGCTGAAATTTTGGCGAAACCATTGTCTAAGATATACAATGCATCATTGCAATCAGGAATAATACCTGACATATGGAAACTAGGAAACATAATCGCATTAATCAAGAAAGGGGATAAATCCGATCATGGTAACTACAGACCTGTAAGTTTAACAAGTGTAGTTGGAAAATTAATGGAAAAAATAGTCAGAGAAGTCATAGTTGGGCATATGATTCAAAATAAGCTATTCAGTAACAAGCAATTTGGGTTTATATCGGGGAGATCTACTACTTTACAGCTATTAATAGTAATGGAGGAGTGGACTGAAATACTAGACAAAGGAGGGACTCTTGATTCTATATACATGGATTTCATGAAAGCGGTTGATAAAGTCCCACACAAAAGGTTATTAAGAAAATTGAGAAGCTATGGGCTATCAGAGCAAATAATAAATTGGGTAGAAGATTTCTTGAGTAACAGAAGTCAAAAAGTGTCAGTAAATAACTCAGAATCAAGAGACCGACCTGTAACGAGTGGCATACCTCAAGGGAGTGTATTAGGCCCCATACTGTTTGTTATATATATATAAACGATATACCGGAATGTGTGAATGCACCAACATATTTATTTGCTGATGATACAAAAATCTACAAGGAAATAAGCTCTGTAGATGATGCAAGTGGCTTACAGGCAGATTTAGACCAACTCCAAAAATGGTCAGACACATGGCTACTGAAATTTCATCCAGACAAGTGTAAAATCATGACAATCTCAAACAAGACAAAATTAGAGAACAATAGAAACTACCACTTATATAACAATGAAGGGAAAGAGGTTGAATTGGGAATATCAGAAGGAGAAAAGGATATAGGAGTGCTGGTAGATAGAAACTTAAATTTCAGTAAACATATTACACAAAAAGTAAACAAAGCTAATAGCATAATGGGTCTAATTAGGAGAACATACACCTTCCTCGATGAAACTAGCTTCAGATATTTGTTTCAAGCACTGGTTAGGCCGAATTTGGAATACGCAGTGGCAGTATGGTCCCCTTACACTAAGAAGGACATTGAATTAATAGAAAATGTACAGAGACGAGCAACAAAACAGGTACCAACACTGAAGCACCTGAATTACATTGACCGGCTAAAAAAGCTAAAAATGCCAACGCTTAAGTATCGCAGATTAAGAGGGGATATGATTGAAACATTCAAAATAGTAAATGGAATATATGATAAAGAGGTGACAGAAAACTTTTTTGAAATGAGTAGAACAGAGCAAACCAGAGGTCATAGTAAAAAAATACAAAAAGGAAACTGCAGACTGAATTTGAGGAAACACAGCTTTAAGAATAGGGTGACTGACATGTGGAATGATCTACCGCAAGAACTAGTACAGGCAAAAACAGTAAAGAGATTTGAAATATTGCTAGATAGATATTGGGAAAAACAAGAGATAAAATATGATCATAATGAGGAAATTAAGACCGGAAGTCACAAGAAGTTTATACTAGAGAAAAATGAAGTAGATGCGGACATAGTGGTTGAGAGACCAGCGTCCACAGAAGTTCCTAAAGTATCCTAAAGTATAATAATTAATTATGTAAAAGTTGCATAATCATAATATTATAATCTGTGGAAAAATATATCTTTCTTTTTTCAAATGGTACCACATTTGTTAATTTTGATGCAATATTAAGAAAGTTACAGCTGTTTTCAAATGGAAGATTGGAGGGGAAAAAATCTTTGTATAGTGCTACCTTAAGGATGATAAACATGTCATCTGAATGTGAATATGATTGATACTGAAAAATATCAGCCTGCTCGACAGAATATGAAGTTTGTGACTCGTTCGCTTCGCTCACTCGCCAACAAACTTCATATTCTGGCTCGACAGGCTGATATTTTCGGTATCAATCAATGTCACATCCAGATAACATATATATATTAATGCCTTATATGAAGGACTCATTACATCATACACGGGCCTGTATGGTATTATCAGCCCGCCCTAGCAGATAACACCATTTCAGCCTAACCAATATATTTCACATCGTAGGTATCATCATGTAGCCATCCTCACAAAAAAAAAAAAAAAACAACAACAACAAAATATCGTAAGTATAGTGTAAGTTTTTCACGGGAAAACTTACATGATTCAAAATATTCAAAATACGCTTTCCCAAAACCGTAGTTCATAAGTAGTTTGCAAAATATACCATTCATTTTTACAGGTTTCTATAAATGTTAAGATTGTTGCATTTTCCCTTTAATGGGGATATTCATTTTTTTTTTTATTACAAACATCAAAGTCACCCATTTTCATTAAAGGTTGTGCTTACCAATGCCATTCCGGTTTAGAAAACATGAAGGTCACAACCTCCTTTATGACGTAAAAAATTATGACGTCTGAGGAGAGGTTATCAAGAATTGTGTAAAGTACATTTTTGTAGGACGATGTTTGTTGATATTTCTAACACGGCAGTTCTTAATTTGATATATGTTTTAAAAAGAATAATGTTAACTAGCTAATGGTGTATATGCATTTTATTTATTTTTGCCATCTTCACAGGAATTATCGTTTAAATGTTAGGAGAATTTGGTGATAACTCTTGCTGACTGTTGGTATGTCCTGCTCAGCTCACGCGGACTTTGATACGAGTTTTGCTTATGGAGCCAGCAGGTAGATATAGCCGGAGGGAAGGATGATAAAACTGAAATATAACGCCACGTTAAATATATCATAAACCAACCATAAATATATTCATTTTACATCCGTAACGTATATGTGTTGTTTTCAATATTTTCATCTGAAATATAATTTCACAGGAAACTTTTGAAAGAAGGCCAAAGTGGTTCTTATATCACAGAGAATATATGTACATACTAAGGAAAGGATTAAATCGGAGTAATGAAAAGGAAAGGTTTAAATCGGAGAAACGAAGGACGTAACAACTTCCAGAGATGTTACATTCAACATATTTCTAACTCTCTTGCAAATTAATTATATACTTACTTACAATAAACATATATCATATATTTAGATTAAAATACAGGTGTTTTGCATTTGCATTATCAACGATTGTCCCAAGCCTATATCGTGTATACCCTATATCGTATACCCAAAAAATTAAAAAAATAAACAATTTTCCAAAATTTCATAAAATTTCAAAATTTTTCCAACATTATTCAAAATTTAAAATTCTCAACAAATTCCAAATTTTCATAAAATTGAAAAATTTGTCAAAAAAAATTCCAAATTCAAAAAATTTCAAAATTTTCAAAAAAGTTTAAAATTTTCATAAAATGCATGTATTATCAAAGGCATGCCATATGGTTGAAATATATGATATAATGAACATTACATGTCAAAATCTGTATCACATGCCGTATCAACCCTCGACCTATATCACCCCTCGGGCCGGTGGCCCTTGGAGTGATATAGGGTTCTCGGGTTGATACGGCATGTGATACAGATTTTGACATGTATTATTCAGTATATATTATGCAACCTCCTCAGCCCTATTTATAGGCTGTTTTCATGTCTAATTGTTTATATAACAACATGTCTATCTGCAAGTTAATATGAAGAAGAGTTTGAAGATACCAAAGGGGTAATCAGAATCCGTAAATCGAAGAACAGACAACACAATGGTTAAAAGAAAAAGTACAAAAGGACAAACAACGATCTATATGTTTATTAAATGTCATAATTACAAGATATATTATCTTTAAATTCCCACTGCCTATATATTATCTTTAAAGTCCCACTGCCTATATATTATCTTTAAAGTCCCACTGCCTATATATTTGACTAAAAATAAAAACCCCATTGTTTTAATAATACAATCATTTAAACTTGTTTAAAACATTTAAAAAACGCAATAAAGTTGGTCTTACTATACAATAACGGGGAAAGCAAGTCGCGAGAATTATTTCCTTCCTTACAATAATTATGCCCCCCAAACAAAGTTTGGGAGACATATTGTGTTTGCTCCGTTTCTTATTATTATTCTTATTCTTATTCTTATTATTCTTCTTCTTCCTCTTTCTTTCTTCCGCCAAAAGTTTGTCCGACAGATTTCTCGGAGATGCCTTGATCAAACTTTATGAAACCTTGTAGGAATATCATATGCCATGTGAAGTAGTGCCTTTAAGGTTTGATTTTTTCACAATGGCCGCCGTTGCCATGGAAACGGCAAAAATGCCAAAAAATTTAAAAACACAAAAATGATCATAGCAGGTTACTCGCCGAACAGAAATTGTTGAAACTTGATAGGAACAACATCCACATCTAGTGGAACGAGATAAGCTAAATAAAATCGGAATCAGTTGGACAAGCTTTGCTGCAGTTGCCATGGAAACAAAAAAGGGGGGATTCAATATTTTTTTTGATTCCTTTCATCAAACTTTATGAAACTTTGTAGAAATATCCATCGTAGTGTGTGGCAGCTTTTGGGGGGTTGAACAAATTCAAAATGGTGGTCGTTGCCATGGTAACCAAGGTATAAAATGGCCGCCAAATACATAAATCCTCCGATTTGGGCGAAATTTGGTTTCCAAGTAGATTATGATGTTGCGAGTTGATAGTCAACATTGGTTTGCTATGGTGGCCATTTTGAATCCAAAATGGCCGCCAAAATACAAAAATCTTCCCGATTTGGGCGAAATTTTGTTTCCAAGTAGATTTTGATGTTGGGAATTGATATCCATGGTTTGGGAGCCATATTATGATCATATCTTGTGTATTGTTCGTTTGGGGGAAATTTGTAACGCTCTGCGTTACAGTAACTAATATTTCCCATTAAGATTGTAAAATAAATCAGTAACCAGCGTTCCTTGTAATCTACGTTACCGGAAGACGAAAAATTAAAAACGTCAATGTCGATAAATGGTTGTCTTAAGTATTTTTACAGGGAAGAATTATTTGTCAAAAAACCATTCGAGAGTGTTTATGTTTATATGCACCACGGTTCTGTATGAATACATGAATTTACCTTTAAATGATGTTAATAATTGTTTCGTCATTACGCATGTGCGAATTGGAATATATCGGGAGTTCAATCACGGTATTATTTGCATAGCCAATAAAGAACGTCATTTTAGAATTACAAATAATTATCAATGAAGCGTTAATTAATATAGGATTTCCCTCGATATAATATATAGAACTATAAATGTTAGTGGACTTTATCTTGTACATCACGATTACAACGAGTGTGTACGAAGTTTATTGTTTAACGCCTGCAGACAATTATACAGCTACAGAAGTGAACACAATCGTTCATGTCCCAATTTTCCATATATTTTTCAGGTTAAGCAACATTTCTTTTCAAAAATTATACAGAGATAATTTCTTGACAAATTTTGCTGAAAATTGCAATCACAAATACAAATAATCTGAAATTTTTATATAATTTGCTGATTCCTAGGTTTTAAATTTTCACGTATAAAGCCCAGTCTTGAATTCTTGAAGTTCAAAAATACTATAAGTGTGTAGTAGTTTGTCATATTCAATTTTTGTCATTCTTAAAAAATCTTAAAAACAAAATTATACAAAGACTTTAAAGTAAAACTTCAGAACAATTTACGCTTGTTAGAGAACATTTCGGCACAATTGGCCACGAAAAATCCTGTGTATAATTGCTTTGTGTGTTTTTTTATGAAATATATAGGGGAAAATATGATGTTACGAACATTGATGCCCACTAATCATCGAGATAACATTTCAATGAGATGACGATGAAGTCTGTTTTGTGCCAGATAAAAGGCTTCGTTGGATTTTTATAGTGGTAGTTCACTGCATCAACAGTCCACGGATAGACATTTCTCTCCACTTTGACACTTTATCCTACTTCCTAACAAGCCAGACTTGGTTCTTACTCCTTGATGCTGAATGTGTAGCTGAAAAACAGCAAAATACTAATGGATTGACCAGACCGGTGCTCGTACCTATGATATACTACATTCACAGCGAGAACTCTAAGAATTACAACTCCAGGATTACAGGAATTGTGATCAAGCATTCATTGTAAAAAATAAACTAGTTTTTTGTAATAAGGATGTTGTCTGGCGGAAACATTAGAATAGCGATACAATTATATATTAGCCCCTACAGATATTTATACCACCATTGTTCAAAGATAACATATTTAGCTTAAAAGTAACATCTTTCACAAAATGTATGAATCTGTAAATAAAGGTCGAAGTTAAATTTTACACACAGTAATCGATCGTAATACATATCATAACTACTATAAATGATGACTTTGTCAGATAATACTCCCAGACAATCATTACAGATAACATCTGACTATCTTTTGACAGGGAAGAAATCTAATATTTTGCTAAACTATTTATAGTTGTAACAGGGGTGAGGGGTTTTGGTAATTAACATTAAACCATTTATAGTTGTAGCAGGGGTGAGGGGTATTGGTAATTAACATTAAACCATTTATAGTTGTACCAGCGGTGAGGGGTTTTTGTAATTAACATTAAACCATTTATAGTTGTAACAGGGGTGAGGGGTTTTTGTAATTAACGTTAAACCATTTATAGTTGTAACAGGGGTGAGGGGTTTTTGGGAATTAACATTAAACCATTCATAGTTGTAACAAGGGTGAGGGGTTTTGGTAATTAATGTTAAACCATTTATAGTTGTAGCAGGGGTGAGGGATATTGGTAATTAACATTAAACCATGTATAGTTGTAACAGGGGTGAGGGGTTTTTGGTAATTAACATTAAACCATTTATAGTTGTACCAGCGGTGAGGGATTTTTGGGAATTAACATTAAACCAGTCATAGTTGTAACAAGGGTGAGGGGTTTTGGTAATTAATGTTAAACCATTTATAGTTGTAACAGGGGTGAGGGGTTTTTGGGAATTAACATTAAACCATTCATAGTTGTAACAAGGGTGAGGGGTTTTGGTAATTAATGTTCAACCATTTATAGTTGTAACAGGGGTGAGGGGTTTTTGTAATTAACATTAAACCATTTATAGTTGTAACAGGGGTGAGGGTTTTTGGTAATTAGTATTAAAGCAGTTATAGTTGTAACAGGGGTGAGGGGTTTTGGTAATTAACATTAAACCATTTATAGTTGCAACAGGGGTGAGGGGTTTTGTAATTAACGTTAAAGCAGTTATAGTTGTAACAGGGGTGAGGGGTTTTTGGTAATTAACGTTAAACCATTTATAGTTGTAACAGGGGTGAGGGGTTTTGGTAATTAACGTTACAGCAGTTATAGTTGTAACAGGGGTGAGGGGTTTTGGTAATTAACGTTAAACCATTTATAGTTGCAACAGGGGTGAGGGGTTTTGGTAATTAACGTTAAAGCAGTTATAGTTGTAACAGGGGTGAGGGGTTTTGGTAATTAGTATTAAAGCAGTTATAGTTGTAACAAAGGTGAGGGGTTTTGGTAATTAACGTTAAACCATTCATAGTTGTAACAGGGGTTAGGGGTTTTAGTAATTAAAGTTAAACCATTTATTGTTGTAATAGGGGTGAGGGGTTTTGGTAATGAACTTTTGACAATGATGTTTATTCAGTAATTTCCTGGTTTGATTTAAAAGAAGATATAAACAACAAAGTTTTCACAAACAATATACTAAAACACGAGTATTAGTAATATATAACACAACGACGAGTTCCTACTAAAGATATGAGTACGACCAGATTTGTTGGTAGGATTGCCACCCTTCCTTGGACACTTAATGGTAGCTTTCCTAGATACTTTAATGTACGAGAGTAAAGACAACATACGTTTGTCTTTGAATGATGTTTTGGGGAATTTTCCTCTAAATCGACAAATTGATGGTGTCCAGTTATATGAAACAACAAAGCTAAGATTTTATACAATTTGATAAGGTGACATTCTTCCCCTTGTGACTCCTGGTTAGATTTTGGTATCTCAAACCAAGCTAAGATTTTATACAATTTTATAAGGTTACATTCTTCCCCTTGTGACTCCTGGTTAGATTTTGTTATCTCAAACCAAGATGTTATACAATTCTATATGGTTACATTATTCGCCTTCTGACTCCTGGTTAGATTTTGGAATCTCAAACCAAGCTAAGATTTTATACAATTCTATAAGGTTACAATCCTCCCCTTGTGACTCCTGGTTAGATTTTGTTATCTCAAACCAAGCTAAGATTTTATACAATTCTATAAGGTTACAATCCTCCCCTTGTGACTCCTGGTTAAATTTTGTTATCTCAAACCAAGCTAAGATTTTATACAATTCTATAAGGTTACAATCCTCCCCTTATGGCTCCTGGTTAGATTTTGTTATCTCAAACCAAGCTACAAGCTAAGATTTTATACAATTCTATAAGGTTACATTCTTCCCCTTGTGACTCCTGGCTAGATTTTGGTATCTCAAACCAAGCTAAGATTTTATACAATTCTATCAGGTTACAATCATCCCCTTGTAACTCCTGATTATACTTTGGTATCTCAAACAAATCTAAGATTTTAAATAATTCTATAAGGTTACATTCATCGCCTTGCGTCTCCTGGTTAGAATTTGGTATCTCAAACCTTTAATTGGTTGAAATGTTTATCATCTACATATATTGTAAGACACTTCGCATACATGTATATATCTAATTTACTGCATACGACTCGTAGCTAGAACAACATTTGTCGTGTACGCTAAATTATTGGGAAGCCAAATGATTTCTAAAATCTTTGGGAACAAACCCAATATAGCCGAAATTGACTATTTAAGTCCGAGGGATGATTTTGAAATGCCCATTATTGGATCACTTAGTAGACTGCTTACGTGTTCCTACCTCATCATAACATTCCAACGAATGCAAATCATGCCACCAAACAATTGTATGAAAACATATATGACATATGAATCTCTTCCTTCCTTATTGGAACTCTCTGGAAATATAGATCCAAATGTCTATTTTACAGTATCTACAAATGTAGAAAACGATCATAGAATCTGAAGCATCATCCCGACTTTTAAATGTACCCTTTATGTAGCCCCGAAATTTAGATTATCGGGAAAATGATGTAAAATATGATATGCAATGATGACCAATAAACGTTCGCGGAAACTGAAGGGGCGGGCATATAGGAATAAAATAATTAATGATGATTTAATCTAAAACTGTGTTGCAATGTAATTCATATGATTTTACCAAATATACAAATAAGGTCAAACAAAACGGACAAAAGATGCTAAACCAATAAACAAACATATGAACCATCATGATATTGTTTTAGATACAGTTGTAATATAGACAAAACATCACATACAACTCTAATATACTAAGTAAACTGAATAACATTTGTTAAATAAATGTTAGAGAAAACGGAAGACGGCAAAGAAGAATGGACAATACAAATACAGAGAAACAGTAAGCTACTAAATAATTCAGCTTAACCTGCTTTATACAACATTCCATCTGGTCGTGCTAATCTTATTGGTCAGTAGTTATTTAATTAAAGTTGTAACCATGTAAAAATCTAAGTTATTGTTATAACCCGTTCAAGGTGTAATTTTATAATGCTTCAAGTGATAATACAGTGACCAAAGGAAAAAGAACAAAAGGGCAACCAATGACCTTCAAAACATTACAAAGACAGCAACCAATGACCTTCAAAACATTACATAGACAGTAACCAATGACCTTCAAAACATTACATAGACAGTAACCAATGACCTTCACAACATTATATAGACAGTAACCAATGACCTTCACAACATTATATAGACAGCAACCAATGACCTTCACAACATTATATAGACAGTAACCAATGACCTTCAAAACATTACATAGACAGCAACCAATGACCTTCACAACATTACATAGACAGTAACCAATGACCTTCACAACATCATATAGACAGCAACCAATGACCTTCACAACATTACATAGACAGTAACCAATGACCTTCACAACATTACATAGACAGCAACCAATGACCTTCACAACATTACATAGACAGCAACCAATGACCTTCACAGCATTACATAGACAGCAACCAATGACCTTCACAACATTACATAGACAGCAACCAATGACCTTCACAACATTACATAGACAGAAACAAACTGAAATACACGGACCGAACTAAGCTCCGAGGGCGAACTGAGGTGCTACATATTTGTACGCATGGATTTACAATTCTTGCTCCACTAGTGACATCCGCCGTGTTTCCTTTAAACAACACGAACGACATCTGATATCTGTGGACACTAGCATGTACAAGTAAAGAAATATTAACCCCTACAAACCAAATGGCAGTAAAGACTAACAATTAATTTGACATCATTATGGTAAAACTGATTGGCGGACGAGCGGGCGTGTTTGTGTTTTGATTAAAAAATTGTGTACATGAATAATGTGCATTTCGATTTGATCAGCAAATTCGGTTTGATCAATTGTTGTATTACATCTAGAAATTCTACTTTATTTATGGCAAGACCCAGCCTGCAGACTGTAAATCAGACAAACAGGTGCCATAAGTATGAATACAATCCTCCCACTTGAATCGTGATTCAAGGTTCACAGTTGATTTCTAGTTTTCCAAATTTTCGGTAACCTACATTCTGATGCACGTAAATTAATTGATATACGAAACCTAGATGTAATCTAATATCGAGTCGTCACGATCAGTAAAAGTAATTAATGGCTTCCAGGGAGATCAGATTGTCAAAATACCATCAAGTTGTTTGGATAATAACTGGTTTGTCTTTGTCTAACTATAACCGGAGGTGAAAACAATGATATAGTTACCAATCAGCAAATTGTCTACACCAACACAAACAAATAGAAATCAATCTTGTAAACTGAAAATGATCATAAAATAAAAAAACGTTTTTATATCATAAGATTCTGGAAGGATTAAATATAAATCTTATATTGCTAAACATAAAATAGGAAAAGATAATTACTAGACGACTAGGCTTGTTCTTTAGAAAGGTTTGAAGATACTAAAGGAGGCGATCAGAAATCATAAATAGAAGATACTAAAGGAGGAGATCAGAAATCATAAATAGAAGATACTAAAGGAGG
>MJUT01047361.1:194114-204239 GCA_002080005.1 Gigantidas platifrons
AGTCCTATGACTTTAAGTGTACCAGATGAAGGCTATTCCAATCCTATGACTTTAAGTGTACCAGATGAAGGCTATTCCAATACTATGACTTTGAGTGTACCAGATGAAGGCTATTCCAATACTATGACTTTGAATGTACCAGATGAAGGTTATTCCAATCCTATGACTTTAAATCTACCAGATAAAGGTTATTCAAATCCTATGACTTTAAGTGTACCAGATGAAGGTTATTCCAATACTATGACTTTGAGTGTAC
The DNA here is from genome assembly GCA_002080005.1 of Gigantidas platifrons. NCBI lineage: Eukaryota > Metazoa > Mollusca > Bivalvia > Mytilida > Modiolidae > Gigantidas > Gigantidas platifrons. The sequence continues at coordinate 194,371 of MJUT01047361.1, forward strand.
CAGATGAAGGCTATTCCATTCCTATGACTTTGAGTGTACCAGATGAAGGTTATTCCAATACTATGACTTTGAGTGTACCAGATGAAGGTTATTCCAATCCTATGACTTTGAGTGTACCAGATGAAGGTTATTCCAATCCTATGACTTTAAGTCTACCAGATGAAGGCTATTCCAATCCTATGACTTTGAGTGTACCAGATGAAGGTTATTCCAATCCTATGACTTTGAGTGTACCAGATGAAGGTTATTCCAATACTATGACTTTGAGTGAACCAGATGAAGGTTATTCCAATACTATGACTTTGAGTGTACCAGATGAAGGTTATTCCAATCCTATGACTTTGAGTCTACCAGATGAAGGTTATTCCAATCCTATGACTTTGAGTGTACCAGATGAAGGTTATTCCAATCCTATGACTTTGAGTGTACCAGATAAAGGTTATTCCAATCCTATGACTTTGAATCTACCAGATGAAGGTTATTCCAATCCTATGACTTTAAGTGTACCAGATGAAGGTTATTCCAGTAACTCGTCGTTCACACTATGATATCTACATTTCGAGGAATAATCCTAACTAGAGGCAAGATATTCCTAATTTAGCGAGTAATGCACATGTGATGATATTAGACTTATAAATATACAAACATTATCTTACATTCGTGATAAAAAGAGAGAGAAATAGGTTCATTCTTGTCAACAGTGTAATTTCTGCTTTCCTCCAAGCGTCACTGATACGTCTTCCTAAATTTTATATGTTATTGCATAGTTAACGTCTAACAAAGCGGAACTGAACTGTATATTTCTCTTTCTAATGATGATAGATATTGTAAACCTTGTTTATGTTCAGTAAGGTAGAAATATGAACTATTTTCTGTAATTTACAGTTTTATTACAAAATTGAGAGTGATTTCAAGTATCTCTTTTTCAATCTTAAATATTCTCCGGATATATTAATTTCGGAAACAACGTATATTTGATCTCCGTTGTATTGAATAATACTATAATTTCATATATAATATTGATAATAAAAAAAGCCCAACATTTTAGATGTTTCATACCTCCCAACACGTGGGTCAAAAACGAAAGTATATCGGAAGTAAACAAACGAACCAAAAATTAGAAACAAACATAAAATAAGTCTCAAAATCCGTATTGAATTTATTGATCGATCTTAATTGTATATTGTATTAAAACGACTAACACCATTTCTATGCATGCTACTAATATTAACGAGGGCAGGATAAGGTACTGGTATTTTATGTTTCTCTCACTCACAAATGTAAAGATTTTGAATAAAGATTTTAATTGGAAAAAAAAAAGAAAAAAATATCTACATTTTGAGGTATAATCCTCACTAGAGGCAAGATATTCCTAATTTATTGAGTAATGCACATGTGATGATATTAAACTTATAAATATACAAACACTACCTTACATTCGTGATAAAAAGAGAGAGAAATAGGTTCATTCTTGTCAACAGTGTAATTTCTGCTTTCCTCCAAGCTTCACTGATACGTCTTCCTAAATTTTATATGTTAACATAGTTAACGTCTAACAAAGCGGAACTGAACTGTATATTTCTGTTTCTAATGATGATATATATTGTAAACCTTGTTTATGTTCAGTAAAGTAGAAATATGAACTATTTTCTATAATTTACAGTTTGATTACATTTCATATTATAGTGGTATAACTGCAGTATAACTGTTGTTTAATCAGCTACATTAGTGATCAGTGTTATAGTTGACAGTTGATAGCTCTATCATTGTCAAGATATACAGTGAATAATCCATTTTGTAGAACGTTGTAATTCCAATTTCCATGTCTAAATAACAGTGCCAAGGGACACTTTAATACAAAGCCAATTTCCAGAAATAATGGAATAATATTTCAACCTTCAGAGACAGCATAGAATCATATATCAAGAAACTAATGACTTTTTATAAAGCGCTAGTCATCTGACAAGAATTGTCCTGTATAAAACGCTAGTCATCTGACAAGAATTGTCCTGTATAAAACGCTAGTCATCTGACAATAATTGTTTATAAAACGCTAGTCATCAGACAAGAATTGTCCTGTATAAAACGCTAGTCATCTGACAAGAATTGTCCCGGATACTTGTTGTTGTTTACATTAATTATATGCGTGTCAAATGTGCTACAGAAATCCTAAAGAAATATCGAGGATCTCCTAATTGACCGCTTCACTACACAATCAATAATATATAAATATTATCTAAAGTTAAGGGTGTAGGCCTGGGGTATGGGAGATAACTCTATTTTCAGTGTGTTCTCAAATATATGATCATCTGTGCGTTTCAAAATTCCCATCAGTTCCAAGCTTCTTGGTGACAAAGATTGTTTACATTGGATATGGCAGAGTTACAAAATTACTCTTTTCCTTTTACTTTTCCATAGCTGTGCTCCTTGTATTTTTAGATCTTATAGCTGCTTATGCCAGTGTCAGGCAGTGTGTTATTATTATATGCCGGTACCCACAAAATATCATTGAAATATCTCTTTCCAGAAACAAAATGTTCATCGAAATATTTGGTCAAAAATGCCAGAAATGTAACACAATTTGTGTGACAACCCTTTTCTATTGAATTTCAAGGGTTTGTAAAAACAAACAAAAAGGTGAGAAGTCATACTCTGTTATACGTCAGGAACAACAAAAAGGTGAGAAGTCATACTCTGCTATACGCCAGGAACAACAAAATGGTGAGACGTTATATTCTGTTATACGTCAGGAGCAACGAAAAGGTGAGAAGTCATATTCCGTTAAACGTCAGGAACAACAAAAAGGTGAGAAGTCATACTCTGTTATACGTCAGGAACAACAAAAAGTTGAGAAGTTATATTCTGTTATACGCCAGGAACAACGAAAAGGTGATAAGTCATACTTTGTTATACGTCAGAAACAACAAAATGGTGAGAAGCCATACTCTGTTAAACGTCAGGAAAAAAAAACGGTGAGAAGCCATACTCTGTTATACGTCTGGAACAACGGAATGGTGGGAAGTCATACACTGCTATACGTCAGGAATAACAAATGTGAGTTGCCACATTCTGTTATACGTGAGGAACAACAAAAAGGTGATAAGTCATACTCTGTTATACGTGAGGAACAACAAAAAGGTGAGAAGTCATACTCTGCTATACGTCAGGAACAACTAAAAGGTGAGAAGTAATACTCTGTTATACGCCAGGAACAACAAAAAGGTGAGAAGTCATACTCTGTTATACCTCATGAACAACTAAAAGGTGAGAAGTTATACTCTGTTATACGTCAGGGACAACAAAAAGGTGAGAAGTAATACTCTGTTATACGTCAGGAACAACAAAAATTTGAGAAGTAATACTCTGTTATACGTCGAGAACAACAAAAAGGTGAGAAACCGTACTCTGTTATACGCCAGGAACAACTAAAAGGTGAGAAGCCATACCCTGTTATATGTCAGGAACAACTAAAAGGTGAGAAGTAATACTGTTATACGTCAGGAACAACTAAAAGATAAGAAGCCGTACTCTGTTATACGTCAGGAACAACAAAAAGGTGAGAAGTAATACTCTGTTATACGTCAGGAACAACAAAAAGGTGAGAAGTAATACTCTGTTATACGTCAGGAACAACTAAAAGGTGAGAAGTAATACTCTGTTATACGTCAGGAACAACAAAAAGGTGAGAAGTAATACTCTGTTATACGTCAGGAAGAACTAAAAGGTAAGAAGCCGTACTCTGTTATACGTCAGGAACAACAAAAAGGTGAGAAGTCATACTCTGTTATACGTCAGGAACAACAAAAAGGTGAGAAGCAATACTCTGTTAGACGTCAGGAACAACAAAAAAAAGGTGAGAAGTAATACTTTGTTATACGTCAAGAACAGCAAAAAGGTGAGAAGTCATACTCTGTTATACATCAGGAACAACACAAAGGTGAGAAGTAATACTCTGTTTTACGTCAAGAACAACAAAAAGGTGAGAAGTCGTACTCTGTTATACGTCAGGAACACCGACAAAAGACGAAATTGTGGGTAAGACAAAGAAATGATACCCTTGTCATCTGTGACAAAAAATACACATCCCCTAACGAGTGAACAAGTCCTGATGGACACCGTAAAACTTTCATTGCGATAATTTCACCTTTACCACTAGGAACCATTGGTTCAATAGCTTGCTTGTTAGCAACAGCTTTATACCATATAATTCCTGATGGGAATCACAGGTTCTTGAATAATATACACACATATTCATCATTTACAGGTGCTGCAACATAAAATTGGAAAATAAACATTGCTCAGCAATCTTAACCAATAAGATAGAATAAAGTCGTATAATTCCGTGCTGTTGCTGATATTTTGACATATGCAGAAAGCTATGTACAATGAACACGTCGACAAGGCATGAGAAAATACCTGCTATGATTTATAACAACATTTATTTCCAGATTTCCGGATTTTGAGCGTAGCTGATGAAGGTTATTCCGGAATTGGATATCTACGTTTATATTGGGATTACAGGTGTTCCATTGGATATCTACGTTTATATTGGGATTGCAGGTGTTCCATTTTCCAATAATATGCTTCCTTTCATAAAACGAATTACATTATATATAGTACGTTAGTCTATAGTTGCTGCATGTTACACAGGAAACTGTTCTTCCATCATAGCATGATACACAGGGAACTGTTCTACCATCATAGCATGACACACAGGGAACTGTTCTTCCATCATGCATTATACACAGGGAACTGTTCTACCATCATACCATGATACACAGGGAACTGTTCTTCCATCATAGCATGCTACAAGGAAACTGTTCTACCTTCATAGCATGATACACATGGAACTGTTCCTCCATCATAGCATGATACACAGGGAACTGTTCTACCATCATACCATGATACACAGGGAACTGTTCTTCCATCATAGCATGATACACAGGGAACTGTTCTTCCATCATAGCATGATACATAGTGAACTGTTCTACCATCTTAGCATGGTACACAGGGAACTGTTCGACCATCATAGCATGATACACAGGCAACTGTTCTTCCATCATGCATGATACACAGGGAACTGTTCTTCCATCATAGCATGATACATAGTGAACTGTTCTACCATCTTAGCATGGTACACAGGGAACTGTTCGACCATCATAGCATGATACACAGGGAACTGTTCTTCCATCATCCATGATACACAGGGAACTGTTCTACCATCATAGCATGATACACAGGGAACTGTTCTTCCATCATAGCATGATACACAGGGAACTGTTCGACCATCATACCATGATACACAGGGAACTGTTCTACGATCATAGTATGATACACAGGAAACTGTTCTTCCATCATAGCATGATACACAGGGAACTGTTCGACCATCATACCATGATACACAGGGAACTGTTCTAACATCATAGCATGATACACAGGGAACTGTTCTAACATCATAGCATGATATACATGGAACTGTTCTAACATCATAGCATGATACACAGGGAACTGTTCTAACATCATAGCAAGATATACAGGGAACTGTTCTACCATGATAGCATGATACACATGGAACTGTTCTACCATCATATCATGATACACAAGGGACTGTTCTACCAGCATTGCATGGTAAGTAAACTGTTCGACCATCATAGCATGATACACAGGGAACTGTTCTATCACCATAGCATGATACACATGGAACTGTTCTAACATCATAGCATGATACACAGGGAACTGTTCTAACATCATAGCAAGATATACAGGGAACTGTTCTAACATCATAGCAAGATATACAGGGAATTGTTCTACCATCATATCATGGTACACAAGGGACTGTTCTACCAGCATTGCATGGTAAGTAAACTGTTCGACCATCATAGCATGATACACAGGGAACTGTTCTATCACCATAGCATGATACACATGGAACTGTTCTATCACCATAGCATGATACACAGGGAACTGTCCTAACATCATAGCATGATACACAGGGAACTGTTCTAACACCATAGCAAGATATACAGGGAACTGTTCTAACATCATATCATGACACATAGGGAACTGTTCTACCATCATAGCAGAATACACAGGGAACTGTTCTATCACCATAGCATGGTACACAGGGAATTGTTATTCTATCATAGCATGGTTCGTAATCTGCTGTACCATGATAGCATGGTACATATGGAAATGATCTACCATGATAGCATGATACACAGGGAACTGTTCTACCATCATATCATGGTACACAAGGGACTGTTCTACCAGCATTGCATGGTAAGTAAACTGTTCGACCATCATAGCATGATACACAGGGAACTGTTCTATCACCATAGCATGATACACAGGAACTGTTCTACCACCATTGCATGATATACGGGGAACTGTTCTACCATCATAATATGATGCACATGGAACTGTTCTACCATCATAGTATGATACACAGGGAACTGTTCTAACATTATAGCATGATACACAGGGAACTGTTATGCCATCATAGCATGATACACATGGAACTGTTCTACCATGATAGCATGATACACAGGGAGCGATTCTATCATCATAGCATGGTACGTAAATTGTTCTACCATCATAGCATGGTACACATGGAACTGTTCTACCATGATAGCATGTTACACAGGGAATTGTTCGACCATCATAGCATGATACACAGGGAACTGTTCGACCATCATAGTATGATACACAGGAAACTGTTCTAACATTATAGCATGATACACAGGGAACTATTATACCATCATAGCATGATACACATGGAACTGTTCTATCATCGTAGCATGACACACAGGGAGCTGTTCTATCATCATAGCATGGTACGTAAATTGTTCTACCATCATAGCATGGTACATATGGAACTGTTCTACCATGATAGCATGATACAGAGGGAACTGTTCTTTCATCATAGTGTGGTACACAAGTAACTGTTCTACCAATATAGTATGGTGCGTAAACTGTTCGACCATCATAGCATGATACACAGGGAACTGTTCGACCATCATATCACGCTACAGAGGGAACTGCTCTACCACCATAGAATGATACACAGGGAACTGTTCTACCACCATAGCATGATACACAAGAAAATGTTCAACCATCATAGCATGATGCATGGGATCCTCTCATTCTACCATCATATCATAATATACAGGGAACTGTTCTACCATCATAGCATGATACACAGGGAACTGTTCGATCATCATAGCATGGTACACGTGAACTGTTCTATCATCATAGCATGAAACACAGGGAACTGTTCGACCATCATAGCATGGTACACATGGAACTGTTCTAACATCATAGCATGATACAGAGGGAACTGTTCTACCACCATAGCATGATACAGAGGGAACTGTTGTAACATTATATCATGATACACAGGGAACTGTTCTACCATCATAGCATGATACACAGGGAACTGTTCGACCATCATAGCATGGTACACATGGAACTGTTCTAACATCATAGCATGATACAGAGGGAACTGTTCTACCACCATAGCATGATACACAGGGAACTGTTGTAACATTATATCATGATACACAGGGAACTGTTCTAACATCATAGTATGATACACAGGGAACTGTTCGACCATCATATCATGATACACAGGGAACTGTTCAACCATCATAGCATGATACACATGGAACAGTTTTACCATCATATCATGATACACAGGGAACGGATCTAGCACAATAGCATGCTACACAGTTAACTGTTCAACCATCATAGCATGATACACATGGAACAGTTTTACCATCATATCATGATACACAGGGAACGGATCTAACACAATAGCATGCTACACAGTTAACTGTTCTACCATCATAGCATGATACACATGGAACAGTTTTACCATCATATCATGATACACAGGGAACGGATCTAGCACAATAGCATGCTACACAGTTAACTGTTCTACCATCATATATTTTGGATCTAATCTCTATTTAAATCCATGCAAAAACTATTCTTTTTTTAGACTACTTTTTTTTTAGCGTATTTTGGTTTGTGAAGCGTCATTCATTCAAACCGCGCGCGCTGCATTTTCAGTTGAACTATGAATGTGACGTCACAGGGCGTAAATTTCACCGTTCCTCAAATTAGAGCATATTTCATGGATGACCCACATAATTTGGAAATTGATTCACTTAAAATTGCAGTAAGTGATCATATATTATTATATTTTAAGAATTCAAACAGTTTTTTTTCTGTGTACACATGATAATGTGCGGCACACGTTGTGTATGCGGTGAGTGTTAATTTTAAACAACGCCAAGTCCTTACCAACTTAAGAATCGGAACTCATCGTTTAGAAATTGAATTGGGAAGGCATAAAAATATTAAAGCAGCAGACCGAATATGCACAATATGTAAAGATGAAACTCACTTCCTCGTCAAATGTAAAAAGTTTGAAAATATTAGAAAACCTTATTTAGAAACTATCTATACACTATGTCCAAACTTAAAAAAACATGTAATAATGAAAATATTTTTATTTGGATTATGGGATGCGAGAATCCAGAGGCTCTAAGAACATTAAGCAATTTAATAATAGAGCTTACATCAGAAAGGGATTTGTATTTGAAAAATATATGAATATGTGTGCTGACCCAGAGAACAAGGCATTATTTAACTCTGCACCACTGAACAAACCCGTATTTTTATTTTTTTATGCATATAGAACTATTTTATTATTTTATATTGTTTTTATGTCATAATCATAATATAAATTAATATTGAATCATTGTATGAAATTAACTGTAATTATTCTACTCTTCGGGGCGTCTTAATTTTGTCATCCCGGACAATAATTCCGTTAACGATAGCTTTGGGTCTTTTTTGTCAAAAAAAGAACACCAATCGCATCTTTTGCAGCATAACTGTTTAATGCTAGCTTAAATAAATCATTAATGGACAGTTAACATTTTTCAACAAAATTGTAGACAATATGCCTTTAAGATAAAATCAACATCACGTGCTGTGAGAAACATAATGCCATCAAATAATGGTCTAGCCTCTAGGCGTATAAAAGATTGTCATTTTCCTGGTTTGTTTATTTTTAGTCTTAGTATACTGTCTTCAGTTCATTTCGTATTATACCTCGTACTGAGGTATTTTCTTTTTGTGCTTCGCGTACCTCCGTTTACGCAGTCGCCGGTCAGAGGATGCAGGTCACGTTCCACTGACGACACGCTTGTGTTTACATCACCTACTTTTTGGAAATGCTTGCATTTCAAGTAAGCTTTTGCCATATTATTATACTAGTATACAAGTGTTGCCTGAGGGCAAGTGTGGACACAGAAATGTGCTGTCCAAAAGGCAAGTGTGGATGTCAATATTTCATATTATTTAACTTAAAAAAAAAAAAAAAAAATCATGGACACAGAGGTCCTGGATTTTTTTTTAATAAAAAATAAATCATCTGATATAATTTGGTAATTTATTAGACTGTTGAACTTTAATTTGGTTTGTAATGATAGCCCTCAAAGGGAGGTAATTTACAGATGTTTACATCATGCAGTTTAATGATGACTAATTGGGCTTTATGACCTCTGATGTTTATGGAAAGTAGATGCTGATGACAGACATGGAAGGAAATACTTATTTTGTTTTATGAAACAGTGTATGTCACCATTAGAATTGCGAGTTCGATTCCCGTCCCCGTAGAGGTGTACTCGATGCAACTTGCATGACTTGCAGCAGGTTGACACGTTTCTCCGGGCACTCAGATTTCCTCCACCTATAAATTACATTTACATATTTCTTATTTGTTAAAGTGATACAACTTAATTGTTTCGTACCTTTATTATAGAGATAATAATTATTATTTTTATTAATATATTATGTCA
>MJUT01047361.1:232951-244826 GCA_002080005.1 Gigantidas platifrons
TAGATAACTCTAACTCACATAGAGGATCGCTCTCCTTCCTAGAATAGATAACTCTAACTCACATAGAGGATCGCTCTCCTTCCTAGAATATATAACTCTAACTCACATAGAGGATCGCTCTCCTTCCTAGAATAGATAACTCTAACTCACATAGAGGATCGCTCTCCTTCCTAGAATAGATAACTCTAACTCACATAGAGGATCGCTCTCCTTGCTAGAATATATAACTCTAACTCACATAGAGGATCGCTCTCCTTGCTAGAATAGATAACTCTTACACACATAGAGGATCGCTCTCCTTGCTAGAATAGATAACTCTTACACACATAGAGGATCGCTCTCCTTCCTAGAATAGATAACTCTAACTCACATAGAGGATCGCTCTCCTTCCTAGAATATATAACTCTAACTCACATAGAGGATCACTCTCCTTCCTAGAATAGATAACTCTAACTCACATAGAGGATCGCTCTCCTTCCTAGAATAGATAACTCTAACTCACATAGAGGATCGCTCTCCTTCCTAGAATAGATAACTCTAACTCACATATTCTTAACCGCTCATCTTGCTAGAATTCCTCAATAAAATCAGACTTTTCGCAAACAATAATCAAAGCTAACAAAAATAATATTTATATATAAGTATGCTGTGCATTCTACAAATATCTGTTTCAAAATCGATTAATTTAATATGGTCAGTCATACCTGTTTAATATATATTGTTATTTATATATTCATTACATGTAATACCTGTATATTGACCGGGCCCGATCAATATACAATATCCTGAAGTCATTTCCGGTCAGATTTTGATGAAATTTACACCAATAATCTCAGAATTGGTTGCTACTTTTTCTGATAATTTTGAAATAATTTTATGATTAATACTTTTGGAGAAATCATGATTTAAACACAAATATTAATTTTTAACGTCATTATTCCATATATACCTATGTTATTTTTGAACACAAAAACTTAAATGTGTCTTTAAATCGTGATTTCTCCAAAAGTATTAATCATAAAATTATTTCAAAATTATCAAAAAAAGTAGCAACCAATTCTGAGATTATTGGTGTAAATTTCATCAAAATCTGACCAGAAATGACTTCAGGATATTGATTTTAAAAAATGTGGTTTTATATGAAATATATAGTAAATTATTTGAATGGGAACAGATATATGGCACATAACTGCATACTGAATATTACATGTCAAAATCTGTATCACATGTCGCATCAACCCGAGAATCCTATATCACTCCGAGGGGTGATATAGGTGGACCGGTCTGTCACCCACAAAATAGTATTTGGACCTCAGCTTCGCTTCGGTCCATATACTATTTTGTGGGTGACATCCCTGTCCATAAACTGCCATATTGCCCTTAGTGCCAAGAACTATTTGATAATTATTAATATGGTCACTAATATCTGTTTATTATATATTGATATTATACTTTACGTTTTTATTTTCCCTATTTGTCTTTGTTAGAGCAGCCGGTCAATATAACTTATATGGACCGGCGGTGGACTGCCTCGTTTTCGAGTCTTTATTTCGGGAGCTAATTGGGCTTGTTTTTGGACGCGAAGTATAATATAACAAATAGTTCACGGCACTTCGGGCCATATGGCAGTTTATGGACCGGTCTGTCACCCACAAAATACTATATGGACCTCAACTTCGCTTCGATCCATATGATATTTTGCGGGTGACATCCCGGTCCATAAACTGCCATATGGCCTTCAGTGCCGTGAACTATTTGTTAATTATTTATATGGTCACTAATACATGTGTAGGGAAAAAGAAACACAGGGTCAACATTATAGATGATTTAATATTATTTATTCGAATGCTTTTTTTAATATTAATATATAAGGATAAAAACACATATTTAATCAGCAAGTTTTTAAAATTTCATTAGATTTCGATCAATAATGTATGAGTAATTGAAACCAATTTAACAGTACCCCCCAATATGTTACATCCCTGATTCTCCTGTGCATGGAGGTCATCAGAGCATTTATCCTTCTCATGGGGATATTATCACACTCTTCCAATAAGGCAGCCCTTAATTGGTCGAGAGTAGCGGGGGAATTCCGACGCCTCCTTATTCTCCTGTCCATTTCTGCCCACAGATGTTCGATTGGGGACAAATCTGGACTGTACGGAGGCCAATCGAGTGGGTTAATGCTATGGTTGGCGAGAAAACCTTGACAAACTCTGGTTACATGGGGCCGGGCGTTATCCTGCTGGAAAATTAGGTGATGCTATTGCACAAATGGAACTGCAACCGGCCGGATGATTTCATCCCTATATCTTATGCCTGTTAAATTTTAGTACATACTGACCAAGCCACTCGTCTGCCCAGTTTTCGTAATTTTACGCCACGCAGTTAAAAATTAGGAGCATATTAGGTTACCCTGCGTTTATTTTCCCTTCAGTATATTGTTATTTATATGGTCAATAATACCTGTTTATTTTATATTGTCATTTATATGGTCACTAATACCTGTTTATTATATATTGTTATTTATACTGCAATCGTTCTAGTTGAGCAGTTAAAATGCGTTGACAGTATATTTACAAGTGATAAACGGTCACTGACCGTTTATAGCATTTAGAAATCAATTGGGGCCTCTTGGGGGTAACTAACTTTTTAAATAATTTGAATATTGGTAGTAATATCTATTAAGGTCACTAATGATTGCAGTATAAAGACAATAACATTGCATTGACTTGACATAAAATTCGATATATGTATTCGGCACGAATCTGGGAAAATGCTCGGGAAACCCTCGCATTTTCCCCGATTCTAAGTCTCATCCGTATATCGATTTGATGTCAAGTCAATGCACTGTTATTGTCTATTTATATGGTCAGCAATACCTGTTTATTTTATATTGTCATTTATATGGTCAGTAATACCTGTTTATTTTATATTGGCATTTATATTGTCAGTAATACCTGTTTATTTTATATTGTCATTTATATTGTCAGTAATACCTGTTTAATATATTAACTCCGACAAATGTTAAGCACCACCCTATATTGTTATCGATATATTTTTTTTACATCAATACTGTTAAAACAATAAAATAGATATCACCATTTTTCTTACACTTCCTAAAAGACTACACCAAGGGCTCTAAAATTACCAATCTACGAAGTATTTATCATCCTGAAAGACGTGACTATGACGTTGCAAAAATGGGGTTCAAAACAGGTGCTGGAAAAACGTAAAACCATTTTGTCTTTGATGGAAGTTTTTAACATTGCATTAAAATGCAGAGTCTTCAGATTTTAAGAACTTTTAAATGCATCTATTGTGTGCATGTGTAAGGCATACAAATCAATAACGCGTATATCCACCGCGTTTATTGTGAAGTTCTGTAACACGCCTCGTCATGCTTCTCACAAGACGCCTAAGCCGTTCTTGGGGGAACTGTTGCCACTCCTGTAAGATAGCAGTTCTTAATTCGTCAATATTTTGACATTTTGGATTGCGTTGGTTAAATTTTGGGCCAATAAAGTCCCATACATGCTCTATAGGGTTCATGTCTGGCGACATCGCAGGCCATGGAATTGTCTGAACAGCCTCTTGCTGTAAAACAAATGTTGTACAATTCGGGCTCTATGTGGCCTAGCGTTGTTGTCCATGAACATTGGCCTGTCAGCCAACGCATGATTGTCGAAATGGGGGACTACGCGTGGAGCGAGCACATTGTCACGGTATTTTTGGCCTGTCAGATTACCATCAAGAACGTACAAGTCCAACTTACAGTCAAAGGAAAAACAACCCCAGACAGTTACACCCCATCCCCAAAAGCAGTTGTGCCCAAAATGTGATTATCCTGAAATGAAGTGTTTCGTTGGAGCCAAACCCCTGCACGACAGTCGGTAGGGCGTAACAAAAAACGACTTTCATCAGACCAGTGGACCCGTCTCCATGTGCGAATAGTCCACCCCAAATGATCATGTGACCAGTCAAATCGAGCATGGCGATGACGTAATGTCAACTGTGGACGTTTTATGGGTCGTCGCGCTCGCATTCCCTGATGGTGGAGGCGTATGATTACAGTGCGTGTGCTAATGTGGCCTCCAAACGCTAAATTACCACGAAGTGCACCAGCTGTACTGAACGACCGTTGCCGAGGCCGTCTGGATATGAGGCGGTCCTCTCTCGGCGTCGTTTTGCGAGGTCTACCTGCACGTGGACGGTCAGTAATGTTCCCCGTTTGACGAAAACGCTACATCAGTCGTACAGTCGCACCATACCAAACCAATAGAAAATGAAATTTAAACCTCTACACAAAAAAATAAACTTTCGTTCACAAACATAAATGTTGAAAAGTACACGTGGCACTTTACACACCCTGTCATATACACATAAATAAAAAATCGATCAATAACCTGTTTCACAGGTAAGTAAGTATGTGTGTACAGGTAACGAAAACAGCAAACCGATTTGAAATAAGTTCATTATTAGAAAAGATATTATTGAAAAAAGTCAGGTGGTGTTTAACTTTTGTCGGACTGTATATATTGTTATTTATATGGCCAGTAATACACGTATATAAAATATATTGTGTGTCTGTTCAAACAAAGGTTCATTTAAGATTAATAAATATAAATATAAATATATATATATATATATATTTATTTTTGTACAAATAAATTTTCATGTCGCTTTATTCTGGTGACAATTGCTCATAAAACTGCATTAAGTTACCATTTAGTTTTGGTCCAGGACTATATCCCTATTTCTGAGTTCACTAAGATCAACATCACAAGTTTACATCCCCCTAAATCAGAGGTATCATGTTATTAATGGTTCATTATCTATTGTTAGTATATAGATGACATTGTCATACTGCGGACTCCTTAAAATTAAAACATTAGAAAACACCATTTGCAAAAAAAGAAGATACAAATACAGATACAAATACAAATAAAATAAATAATAAAGTGACTTGTTCATTGTTATTACGGCAATGCCATGGAAACTAATAACTTCTGATTATTCGTTCGGTACAGAATACAATTAGTCCCCAATTTAACATTTGGAGAGAACTTATTGAAAATGAAACATTAAAAAATATAATTATGCAGAAAAAATGGGAAAGTATTTCTTTTCAAACAATGGGCTTTTTTAAGTATAATTGTAAATGATACTCATCATACATGTAAATGTTACATATCACATATGGATGAACAGTAATATATCTGTTAGATACACAAATATCAACAGAAACACGTAAATACAAATACGCTGTCCAATAAAATACAACTGCTTTATACAGGAAATCATTTGGCAAAACATAGTTTTTATAAATAACAGTATCTAATTAAAAAGTATTATTTCCCACGACAAAGACTTTATAAACAAGATAAGAATAATAGTGATGCTTTTAGATAAATATATGATAAAAGATAATATAAAACCGAGCAATAAACACATATATCTGATCGTGATAACTTTAGAAGAATGATTTCTACATACCTAATCTTCTAACACTGATCCACCAAATGTGTCAAAGTGCTGATAGAATATTGGTTATATGATAAGTAATCAAGCGTGACGTGCTGCAATACCACGAATCAGAGAGTAGCACTGTTCAGTTGATATTCTATAATCATATCTGTCCATGTCTTTGTGATCAATGTGTCATGTTTGAACTTTATCAATATATTCCTGAATTTTTACTTCAAATGCGATATGTTTTTGTTATTGTCAAACAGTTCTAGACTTACGTAAAAATCCATTATTTTTCTTCCATGCTACTATTTTGTATAAATGTTTGTTCATTTATTTGATTTAGTTCTATTTTATTGCTCAGTTTCCGACAGTTTCACACTTTTAATAACTCCCGAGACAGCTGTGCATGCCAGTCTGTTTTCAGCTGCTAAATGATGTCAATCACACATTTCTAGGCTACATAGCAGAAACAGTCTAGATAAACGTATAGATTTACTCCGTATAGCGTTGTATTTATCGTATTTATGTAAATATGTCCTTCATATAGTTGTCTGTAATGAGTCCTAATATAAAATCGTTTATCATTAATCTGATTTTATTTGGTTAGTTTTATCTATTTTATTAACAGAGTACTTTACATTCTTCAAGCTAATTATTGCCAATGACTGTAAACAAGTACCCCCTTTGTTGACTCCCTTACGGTGGTATAGTACAGTCTCTGGTGTTTCACTTGGGGTGGCATAGTATAGTCTCTGATGTTTCATTTGGGGTGGCATAGTACAGTCTCTAGTGTTTCACATGGGGTGGCATAGTACAGTCTCTGGTGTTTCGGCTGGGGTAGTATAGTACAGTCTCTGGTGTTTCGGCTGGGGTAGTGTAGCACAGTCTCTTGTGTTTCGGCTTGGGTAGTGTTGTACAGTCTCTGGTGTATCGGTTGGAGTAGTGTAGTACAGTCTCTGGTGTTTCGGCTGGTTAGTGTAATACAATATCTGATGATTTGGCTGGTGTAGTGTAGTAGAGTATCTGGTGTTTCTGCTGGGGTAGTGTTGTACAGTCTCTGGTGTTTCGGCTGGGGTAGTATAGTACAGTCTCTGGTGTATCGGCTGGGATAGTGTAATACATCTCTGATGATTTGGCTGGTGTAGTGTAGTACAGTCGCTGGTGTTTCTGCTGGGGTAGTGATGTACAGTCTCTGGTGGTTCGCTTGGGGTAGTGTAGTACAGTCTCTGGTGTTTCGGCTTGGGTAGTGTTGTAAAGTCTCTGGTGTTTCGGCTGGGGTAGTATAGTACAGTCTCTGGTGTTTCGGCTGGGATAGTGTAATAAATCTCTGATGATTTGGCTGGTGTAGTGTAGTAGAGTATCTGGTGTTTCTGCCGGGGTAGTGTTGTACAGTCGCTGGTGGTTCGGTTGGAGTAGTGTAGTACATCTCTGGTGTTTCGGCTGGGATAGTGCAGTACAGTCTGGTATTTCGGCCGGAAGTAAAATAGTACAGCCTGTGGTGTTTCGGCTGGGATAGTGTAATAAATCTCTGATGATTTGGCTGGTGTAGTGTAGTAGAGTATCTGGTGTTTCTGCCGGGGTAGTGTTGTACAGTCGCTGGTGGTTCGGTTGGAGTAGTGTAGTACATCTCTGGTGTTTCGGCTGGGATAGTGCAGTACAGTCTGGTATTTCGGCCGGAAGTAAAATAGTACAGCCTGTGGTGTTTCAGTTACAGACAGTATGGTACATCTTCTTGTGTATTGGTTGGGGGTAGTATGGTACTTCGCAGCCTTGGGTGCTTCAGCTACGGGTAGTATGCTACACCATCTGATATTGCAGTTAGGTGTAACATTATATAGCCTGGGTGGCATCGGCTGGAGGTAGTATATTGCAGCCTCTGGTGTTGCAGTTACAGGTAGTATACTACATTCTCTGATATTACAGTTTGGTACATAATACACGTTAGAGAAAACCGAAAGGGCCAATCAAGAAGAGACACAGGCAACATTGGGCACACAAGACACAGGATGAAGACAACATAAAGCATTGGGCACACAAGACACAGGATGTAGACAACATAAAACATTGGGCACACAAGACACAGGATGAAGACAACATAAAACATTGGGAACACAAGACACAGGATGAAGACAACATAAAACATTGGGCACACAAGACACAGGATGAAGACAACATAAAACATTGGGCACATACGACACAAGATGACAACATAAAACATTGGGCACACAAGACACAGGATGAAGACAACGTAGACCATTGGGCACACAAGACACCGGATGAAGACAACGTAAAACATTGGGCACACAAGACACAGGATGAAGACAAGATAAAACATTGGGCACACAAGACACAGGATGCAGACAACATAAAACATTGGGCACTCAAGACACAAGACGAAGACAACATAAAACATTGGGCACACAAAAGACAGGATGAAGACAAAATAAAACATTGGGCACACAAGACACAGGATGAACACAACATAAAACATTGGGCACACAAGACACAGGATGAGGACAGCGTAAAACATTGGGTACACAAGACACAGGATGAGGACAACATAAAACATTGGGCACACAAGACACAGGATGAAGACAACATAAAACATTGGGCACACAAGACACAGGATGAACACAACATAAAACATTGGGCACACAAAACACAGGATGAACACTACATAAAACATTGGGCACACAAAACACAGGATGAAAACAACATAAAACATTGGGCACACAAGACACATGATGAAGACAACATAAAACATTGGGCACACAAGACACAGGATGATGACAGCGTAAAACATTGGGCACACAAGACACAGGATGAGGACAACATAAAACATTGGGCACACAAGACACAGGATGAAGACAACATAAAACATTGGGCACACAAGACACAGGATGAACACAACATAAAACATTGGGCACACAAAACACAGGATGAAGACAACATAAAACATTGGGCACACAAAACACAGGATGAAGACAACATAAAACATTGGGCACACAAAACACAGGATGAAGACAACATAAAACACAAATGCACAACACAACACAAAAACAATAAAGATGAGCAACACGGATCCCACTAAGAACCTGGGGTGAACCCAGGTGCTCGCGAACTTCCTGCTTCTTATAAGACATCTAATTATTTTGCTTATAATACAACTATTGGTAGGTAGTAAGTAACATTTTCTTGTGCTTTGGTTGAATGTAGTATGGTGTTTTTGGTGTGAGGTAGCACATTGGTGTTTTTGGGGTGAGGTAGCACATTGGTGTTTTTGGTGTGAGGTAGCACAATGGTGTTTTTGGGGTGAGGTAGCACATTGGTGTTTTTGGGGTGAGGTAGCACATTGGTGTTTTTGGTGTGAGGTAGCACAATGGTGTTTTTGGTGTGAGGTAGCACATTAGTGTATTTGGGGTGAGGTAGCACATTGGTGTTTTTGGTGTGAGGTAGCACATTGGTGTTTTTGGGGTCAGGTAGCACATTGGTGTTCTTGGAGTGAGATAGCACATTGGTGTTCTTGGTGTGAGATAGCACATTGGTGTTTTTGGTGTGAGGTAGCACATTGGTGTTTTTGGTGTGAGGTAGCACATTGGTGTTTTTGTGGTGAGGTAGCACATTGGTGTTTTTGGGGTGAGGTAGCACATTGGAGTATTTGGTGTGAGGTAGCACATTGGTGTCTTTGGTGTGAGGTAGCACATTGGTGTTTTGGGGTGAGGTAGCACATTGGTGTTTTTGGGTTGAGGTAGCACATTGGTGTTTTTGGGGTGAGGTAGCACGTTTGTGTTTTTGGGGTGAGGTAGCACATTGGTGTTTTTGGTGTGAGGTAGCACATTGGTGTGTTTTTGGTGTGAGGTAGCACATTGGTGTTTTTGTGGTGAGGTAGCACATTGTTGTTTTTGGGGTGAGGTAGCACATTGGTGTTTTTGGTGTGAGGTAGCACAATGGTGTTTTTGGTGTGAGGTAGCACATTAGTGTTTTTGGGGTGAGGTAGCACATTGGTGGTTTTGGTGTGAGGTAGCACATTGGTGTTTTTGGGGTCAGGTAGCACATTGGTGTTTTTTGGGGTCAGGTAGCACATTGGTGTTCTTGGTGTGAGGTAGCACATTGGTGTTTTTGGTGTGAGGTAGCACATTGGTGTTTTTGTGGTGAGGTAGCACATTGGTGTTTTTGGGGTGAGGTAGCGCATTGGAGTTTTTGGTGTGAGGTAGCACATTGGTGTCTTTGGTGTGAGGTAGCACATTGGTGTTTTTGGGGTGAGGTAGCACATTGGTGTTTTTGGGTTGAGGTAGCACATTGGTGTTTTTGGGGCGAGGTAGCACATTGGTGTTTTTGGTGTGAGGTAGCCCATTGGTGTTTTTGGGGTGAGGTAGCACATTGGTGTTTTTGGTGTGAGGTAGCACATTGGTGTTTTTTGTGTGAGGTAGCACATTGGTGTTTTTGGGGTGAGGTAGCACATTGGTGTTTGGGGTGAGGTAGCACATTGGAGTTTTTGGTGTGAGGTAGCCCATTGGTGTTTTTGATGTGAGGTAGCACATTGGTGTCTTTGGTGTGAGGTAGCACATTGGTGTTTTTGGGGTGAGGTAGCACATTGGTGTTTTTTGGGTGAGGTGGCACATTGGTGTTTTTGGGGTGAGGTAGCACATTGGTGTTTTTGGTGTGAGGTAGCACATTGGTGTTTTTGGGGTCAGGTAGCACATTGGTGTTCTTGGTGTGAGGTAGCACATTGGTGTTTTTGGTGTGAGGTAGCACATTGGTGTTTTTGGGGTGAGGTAGCACATTGGTGTTTTTGGTGTGAGGTAGTACATTGGTGTTTTTGGTGTGAGGTAGCACATTGGTGTTTTTGGGGTGAGGTAGCACATTGGTGTTTTTGGTGTGAGGTAGCACATTGGTGTTTTTGGGGTGAGGTAGCACATTGGTGTTTTTGGGGTGAGGTAGCACATTGGTGTTCATGGTGTGAGGTAGCACATTTGTGTTTTTGAGGTGAGGTAGCACATTGGTGTTTTTGGTGTGAGGTAGCACATTGGTGTTTTTGGTGTGAGGTAGCACATTGGTGTTTTTGGTGTGAGGTAGCACATTGCATCGTCTGTTCTTTCATTTATAGGTTTTATAGTGTATTCATTGGCGTGTCGGTTAGAGAATGTATAGTTGATCTACTGGTATTTCGGTTGGGTATAGTACAGACAATCCTATGGTGTTTTTACTACAGATATTAAATTGCAGTATCTTATGATTCATTTGTTGGTCAGAGATAGTATAGTTCTTCCTTAGCTATTTCGGTTAGTGGTAGAATAGTTGATCCTTTGCTGCTTCGCTTAGATGCAGTGTAGTTCATCATCTGATGTTTCTGCTAGAGGAAGTATAGTTCATCGTAAGGTGCTTCGGTTAGAGGTAGTACTCTTCATCCTCTTGTGCTTCGGTTAGACGTATTATAGTTCATCCTCTAGTGCTTCGATAATAGGTAACATAATACATTCTCTGACGAGTCGGTTGAGTGTAGTATAATGCATGCTCTTGTGTTATGGTTAGAGGTAGTATAATGCATGCTCTTGTGTTATGGTTAGAGGTAGTATAATGCATGCTCTTGTGTTATGGTTTGAGGTAGTATAATACATGCTCTTGTGTTATGGTTAGAGGTAGTATAATGCATACTCTTGTGTTATGGTTAGAGGTAGTATAATGCATACTCTTGTGTTATGGTTAGAGGTAGTATAATACATGCTCTTGTGTTATGGTAAGAGGTAGTATAATGCATCCTCTTGTGCTATGGTTAGAGGTAGTATAAAACATCCTCTTGTGTTATGGTTAGAGGTAGTATAATGCATCCTCTTGTGTTATGGTTAGAGGTAGTATAATGCATACTCTTGTGTTATGGTTAGATGTAGTATAATGCATACTCTTGTGTTATGGTTAGAGGTAGTATAATACATGCTCTTGTGTTATGGTTAGAGGTAGTATAATGCATGCTCTTGTGTTATGGTTAGAGGTAGCATAAAACATCCTCTTGTGTTATGGTTAGAGGTAGTATAATGCATCCTCTTGTGTTATGGTTAGAGGTAGTATAAAACATCCTCTTGTGTTATGGTTAGAGGTAGTATAATGCATCCTCTTGTGTTATGGTTAGAGGTAGTATAATGCATCCTCTTGTGTTATGGTTAGAGGTAGTATAATGCATACTCTTGTGTTATGGTTAGAGGTAGTATAAAACACCCTCTTTTGTTATGGTTAGAGGTAGTATAAAACATCCTCTTGTGTTATGGTTAGAGATAGTATAAAACATCTTCTTGTGTTATGGTTAGATGTAGTATAATGCATACTCTTGTGTTATGGTTAGAGGTAGTATAAAACATCCTCTTGTGTTATCGTTAAAGGTAGTATAATGCATCCTCTTGTGTTATGG
>MJUT01047372.1:0-36453 GCA_002080005.1 Gigantidas platifrons
GCAACATAGGGTATACAATACGAAGATAAACGTTAGAAATTACCGAAAAGTCAATCCAGAGAAACTGGCAACATAGGGTACACAAGATGAAGATAAACGTTAGAGAATACCGAAGGGGCAACCCAGAGAAACTGGCAACATAGGGTACACAAGATGAAGAAAAACGTTAGAGAATACCGAAGGGGCAATCCAGAGAAACTGGCAACAAAGGGTACACAATATGAAGATAAACGTTAGAGAATACCGAAGGGGCAATCCAGAGAAACTGGCAACATAGGGTACACAAGACGAAGAGAAACGTTAGAGAATACCGAAAGGGCAATCCAGAGAAACTGGCAACATAGGGTACACAAGACGAAGATAAACACAACACAATATATTAAACCATGCCGGTACAGAAACACTAACTACTGGGCGGATAATACTCTCGGGGCACATAGCAAGGAGAAATATGATATATTCTTCATTTGTGTCTACAAATCTAGTATTTTTATATTGCAAGCAATAAATTCCTAAACAAGAAATAATTTGTATTTCAGAGTAATAACTATGATCAATATATCCAATAACACAATATAAAGAACTGAGAGTCCTTGACACGATAAATATTTAATATACAAAGAAAACAAATGTTATATGAGTTATTGTGAGACATTTCGTGGTCTAATATAATACATCTGTACTACAGTCTCCTTTTATGTCTTACTATTTATCTATATATTATCTAGATGTTTTGTTGCAACATATTATTGTGATATGATGGAGGATAAAATAGAAAACAATAATGTCTGAATGCCTGTACCAAGTCAGGGCCATTGCAGTTTTCCCAGTTTTCTGGTTGTTGACCGATTTTGTCTGTTTGTTGATTTATGAGTTTTGCCTTTCCCTTTGAAAGATTGCTCGGTGTTCGGTAATTTTGTTATTACCCTTATTTCACTTTGATAGCAAGTTTAAAGCAAACTACCAGAGTCTATATAATCGTTAGAGAAAACCGAGGGGGCAATCAGAAATGAACAATCCAGAGAAACTGGCAAGATAGTGTACACAAGACGAAGAAAAACAAAACAAAAATACACCACTATACACAAATAAACACAAATAACGTAAATAAGACAGGAGTCCTCCTACAACAACCAAGCGCGACCAAGGTATAGACTAGATATCACATTAAGCCTTCATATTTTCTGTTACATATATATGTTTGCATTAAACATAGGTAATTCTTTAAAAACTGCACGTGGTCATGAATACTGCTCTCAACAAATTACAAACACTACAATACAGGAGATCCAATTATCAAGAGGGGTTGGGATCCCATTTACCGATATAACCCCACCACTTTATGGTACTTGTCTCAAGTCAGGATCTGGATTTCCAACGTTATATGGCATGGTCTTCTTTGTGTTCAGTGAGTTCAGTTCTCTTCGTTTTACTTACGGCAACATAGACATGGATAACACAGAAGCAATGTCAATGATTTCTCGTAGTCAACTGACTTCACAAAGAAAGTGAAATCTGTTAGTTGAATTCCATAAAATACTCTAAATAATCACAAGTAGATCTTTTAACACATAGTCATAGACATTGAGAGACCACAATTAGTATATAGATAGGCGTAGGAATCTTCTTTGTGTGATTACATATAGAACTACTTCTTCCGTATACTCCAGTTGAACCTTATATATACGTCTGAAAATTAAACCATCCAGTGTTAGAATTAGATCTTTGAGCTGACAAATTTTTGTTCTCCCCTGGACGGGATTTGAACTCACACCATTGATACACTGCAGCACCAATCGCTTGGCCTTATGTCCAGCGCCCTAGACCATTCGGCCACATCCGCTATATCAGAATATAGCTTCCATAGTCGAAGTGTTACCTTGTCTCGTAAGGAAAATCTAGAGATAGACATAAAACATGTGTCTAAGTGTGTGTAGATGATACATATAAATGTATACTTAATATTATAATTTGACAGCAATCTAACGCAGCAATTTTTAATATATTGTATAGGATGATGAAGAATTCAGCATACAGTCACAGGAAATAATATAGGGTTATTGCATGAATATTATAGTATTATTACGTGATGTTTATCATATTGGCCTAGTTATAGGTCCGAGGCTTGCTGTATTGGCCTGAGGCGCAGCCGAACGCAAATACAGCAGACCGAGGACCTATAACTAGGCCAATATGAAAAACATCGCGTAATGATACCTTTATTAATTAACCAGTCCAATATCTCTCGGGATTTTTCCTTACAATTGTCGAAATGTCTAGCAGTTTCCGATCTAGTTGTTATTGGACTGACTGGAATTGGGCCAATACGGAAAATATCCGTATTGGACTGGTCTTTGCCGTATTGGCCCAATGAAAGTTTGTATATTGTATTGACAAATTTGATCATATAAAGGCTAATAAATCAAAGTTAATTAATAATGGTGAATATTGTCCCGAGCATTATATCATATTGCACGATCGAGCTTGCGAGTGCAATATGATATATTGCGAGGGACAATATTTAACAAATAGTTCATGGCACTACGGGCCATATGGCAGTTTATGGACCGGGATGTTACCCACAAAATATTATATGGACCGAAGCGAAGCTGAGGTCCATATACTATTTCGTGGGTGACAGACCAGTCCATAAACTGCCATTTGGCCCGAAGTGCCATGAACTATTTGTTATATTATACTCAATACATGCAAATCTGTCAGATGACATGTTTTTGTTATTACATATCTAAGACAATAACCCAGTTAGGACGAAATCCGGAAAAAAACGTTATATTAATCTGGCCCGGTCTATATACTAAAATATTGACCGGTCCATATACTAAAATATTGATTGGCTGCGCTAACAAAGACAAATAGGGAACATAAGAACGTAAAGTATAACATTCACCAATATTCATGCAATAACCCTTTTATTATATATTATTAACCAGTAGGTTCTATTATGAATACTACAGACTGGTTTGTATTTATACAGCAAGAACATTATTTTGCTCCAAAATGCTTTGCCGGTCAATTATGGCTTTTAAGGCCATAATGGACCGGCAAAAGCCATAATGGACCGGTAAAAGCCATAATGGACCGGTCCATTATGGCTTTCTTCAAAAAGAATGAAGATTACCTAAAAATTTCTAAAATTTCATAAAATTTCAAAATTCTAATATCAATAAAAAAAAAATAATAATAAAATTGAAAGTTCAAAATTTTCAAAAAAATTTCAATATTTCAAAAATTTCAAAAACTTTCAAAATTTCAAAAATAAATAAAAAAATAAAAAAAATTCATAATATTTCAAAATTTTAATATTTAAATAATAATATTGAAAAATGATAAAACAATGTTCTCCCATTATTACGGCGTTTTAACCCCGCTGAACCAGTGGTGGAAAAATCGATAATCCTCTAGAGGATTAAAATGTCTCGTGCATTTCCCCCGCATTAATTTCAAACTTTGAAATAAAGTTCGTGTTAAGTAATGGGAGAAACAAATTCTCCTTCAGTTGTCCATGTGGGTTACGATATTTCTCCACTCTCGGGAGTTAAATTTAAAATTTTAACCACTCGCCTAACGGCTTGTGGTTAAAATTTTTAATTTGACTCTCCTGACTGGAGAAATATCGTAACCCACGGGCAACTGAAGGAAAATCTATATATATAGCCTACCATTTCGGTCAATACTATGGCCTTCTTAAAAAAGAATGAAGATTACCTAAAATTGAAATTGACTGGTTAATAAAAGTATTAAGAAATGGGTGTTTTCATAATGGACCGGTTATATGTCCTCGGTTAAGTCATAATAGCCCTCGGAAGGTTGTATTGGCCCTCGGCGTTGCCTCAGGCCAATACAACCTTCCTTGAGCCATTATGACTAACCTTGGACATATAACCGGTCCATTATGAAAACACCCATTTATTAATACTATAATAAAGTATATTATACAAACAGCAGGTGACAATGTATATATTTTTTAACAAAGGAAACACATGTGAAAGATTTAAATCATATTGGAACATAATAGCCTTGTGAATAAGATTAGTCTAGAAACAATATCTTTTTGGAAACAAGGATGAGAAATTAGATTTCTGCAAGTTACATTATTAGATTTGTATATATTTGTAAATTTCGATGGCAGCTATAATGTTAGTATATGTTTTCAGTCGTTTACAGATGCGGTAGTCCTGGTGTATGTTCTCTGACATTTCTTCTAATGTCTTGACACGATAAGAAGCAATATTCGGCAAAACGTGATGACAAAATTACTGTAGTTCAAGCTGACAAAGCATCTAATAAATATACTACTTTGATTGTTTACTTAAATAGCTGTCTATACATTATAGATCCTGCCAAAGAAGTAAAAGACGTAGATATCTAATTAAGTGTGCAAAGCTCGATTATTGAATAGGCTGCAACATGCACACTCAGTATTAAAAGATTACAAAGTCAAATTATGTAAAAAAAAAAAAATTTGGGAGCAAGAAACCAAAGTGCCTAAACAGGATGGCTATTATTAGTTTTGCTGCCTTTAATTAGCATATTACTCTTGTCTAAACAATCATCTTATTATAAACCACCGTGATCACTTAAAACAGACCAGTCAAAAAATATTCTTTCAGATCATGTTCAACAAATTGAACCACAATTTTGTGACTAACCGTAATTTTGTGCATCATAAAGCCTTGACAATATCGTGCAATATTCCGAATCTATGATAAATACAAGATGTATTGAGTTAATTGTTAAAAGTATTCAATTGTTTAAAACTAATGACTCTTCTAATATTAATATCAATATTAAACCAATTACGTACAGTTATACGTGATTAACACTGTTGATGGTAAAATAAGGGGAGCACAGAGTGCTCAAGTCAGAGGAAGAAATATTAGAGTAAATAGACAGTGCAGACATAGAGGTATAAACACAACAAAACAAAACAAAAGAACAACTTCCGGAGCATCCGAGTTCATCACGTTTTGTAGGGGTGGGGGTCGTGTTTCTCAATCTGTAGCTTTCTGTTGTATAGTGTTTTGTTGATATTTGTTTTCCCAACAGTCCTGTTTCTTTTGGCCATTGTATTGTTCTCCGATTTACGACTTCTGATTAACCCTTTGGCATCTTCAAACTTTTCTCGCAAAACCCTGATTGATACCAGGTGCTTGGGAGATGGGAGGTGCTTGCATCTCCCGTCTTAATGATGACATCCCTCGTGAAGTATCTGCTATTTACGAGATCGAATAAAGGAATCAAAAATGTTTTAGTTATTTGTTTAAATAAATACCAATGGAAAACCAGACGTTAGCATGTCAATGAAGTGGTAGTAACTATAATCGATTGATAGTTAGAGTCAAATTAGGAGTATTTCAGATACATCAATTGTAGTGATAAAGTTTACAAACAGTAAATAATGTAGACAACAAACGTGGCTCTCGGGTGAGTTAATAGACAGATTGTTTTCATTGTGAAATAAAAGAGTGATGGATACGGTCGGTAAAGGGACCACCAACGACCAATCCCATGCAGATTTTGCTCATTTGAAACGCTTGCAGTTATAGTTGATGAGCATGAAACATGACATTCTCCTAAAACGCGATAGATTCGGGAAGAATAATATATATTTATAAATCTTGACTTACTAGTGAGGGTTTTAAAATGTATTCGTTTTGCATACCAAGCGGACATCTTTGCGACGGGAATGCATCACGCAATGCAGATAAATCGGGCAGTGGTACTAGGATAAAGAAATATACCATTAGATTTTCATGCACTGAGATCATGATAATATCCCAGTCGTATTATTACATTAATGCTTGAAAATCAAAACATTTC
Source organism: Gigantidas platifrons (assembly GCA_002080005.1). NCBI lineage: Eukaryota > Metazoa > Mollusca > Bivalvia > Mytilida > Modiolidae > Gigantidas > Gigantidas platifrons. Next base: position 5,842 of record MJUT01047372.1, read on the forward strand.
TGAATACAACACCTTGACAACGACAAAATCAAGCCATGGATGACGCTTTAATTAGTAATTACTTTTATGCAACTTTACATTATAAAACAAACTCTGAAATTACTATATTAATATTTACTACTGTATCTAATGTAACACACTGGTGGTCTACAATGAACAATTACAGAAATTATGCTATATACAGTATTACTACATGTATGAAGTTTGTTAAGTACTGACATAGTTTTAATACTTGTACACAGATCAATAAGTACAGTATGACAAATCAGTTATTTCCACAAGTAGCACATTTAATCAGCTAGCCTAGTATCACATATATATGGCTAATCAAACAAAACTGGACGTACAAAAAGGCTTAAGTATCTGTTAACACATAAGTAAACATGGTCAAATAAATATTTTTACATTTTACATTTCGAAACAAACTTGGGAAGAACGGGAGTCACCATAAGTTCCTTAATGTACCTGAAGTAATGTTTGAGTGAGTGCCTACCCTTCCGGAGCACATGAGTTTACCCCCGGTTTTAGTGGGATTCGTGTTACTTAATCTTACGTTTTCTCTGTAGTGTTTTGTCCCTTTGTTTTGTTTTTGTTTGTTTGTTTTTTTGTTTGTTTGTTTGTTTATTTTTTGTTTTGTTTTGATTTTGTATTGTCTGTCCTTCTTCGATTGAGAGCCTCTGGTTATCCCTTTCGATATCCTCATACTTTTGTAGCATATCAGTCTTTAATGTTGGTAGCTATCTATAATTTCCACTGTCATATGGACTATTCAAATGTATAATTCAATTGCTATTGAGCGGATATATTAACGATATATAAACTCCAGAAACGAATCAAATCAAGTAGATAGTAAATTAACGAAGAGTCTTTCGAATATCCATAAAACTATAAGTCCTAAAACAAAAACAATAGCAATAGACAACGATGAGAGAGAGAGAGAGAGAGAGAGAGAGATGATAAACCTTGACCCTAAGTTGATCATTGTTCTGTTACTGTCCGTTGTCAGCCAGTCAATCATGTTATATTTCTACTATGAATCGTACAGTCAGTAAGGAATAGAAGATCATTTAACTAGATAATCATTGTTTGCTATCATAAATTAAATGTGATTTGCGTCTTACGTTCTTCTTCATTAGACGTAAAGTCAGTAAATTGATAGTTTCAAGTCTCTTGATATTCAGATGACAGATTTAATTTTTCGCGTATTGATGAATTCTTGTGTCGATCTTCCACTTGAGGAGGTTGTCGTTAAGGTTAATACCTTTTAATTAAGGAATCACTTGATGTATAAATAAAAGGCAGCATTCATTTAATGCTTCCTGGTGCGTTAGAGTAGTAATGATTCAATTAAGGCACTTATATTCTACGTTATATCTTAATAGTACTTTTATTTTTCAAGCCAGAACGGAATAACGAGTTTGAAAGAAATATGAATGGTACTTTTCTGTTGTATGGAACCATTGCAAAATCAATTTTGAAAACGATTTGCCAAAAATACCGAAAATCAGAGACAACATTGATTGCAATATTGCTTAGACATTATAGTTAATTAATACTCAACATCACCATAATTTTCTAGATATAAATGTTACAGCCGAGTAAGATTATTCCATCACATCTCTCCTTCGGCATGAAAGTTTCGTGGAAACCCCATTACGGGTCATATGCGTATGACCCTATGTCATAATCTTTACCATTCTATGAAAATGGTGATTAGGAGACTATGAAAGGGTTATACAGTGAAAACTGTCTAAACCGAACCCTGAATAAACCGAAAGACAATCCCATCTACTATAAATATCTATGTAATTTGACCCTGTGTAAACCAAATACCTGTCTAAACTGAACAAATTTGTCAGTCTCAAAGGGGTTCGGTTTAGACAGGTTTGACTGTAATCTAACATTAAACTGCTTTGTTTGAGCGATCCGACTGCTTAGGTCTATAAAACTAGCTTAACCCTGTCACTCTTTTTTCATTGAAATTCCTCTGCTAAGACATGAAAGTGAGCGGTCATGTATTTGTGTGTTGGGGTATCGATTTTGTCTCTTTCTACCGTTTTTTTCTATTGGATTTTGAGAATGTTACGACCGTGTTGTATTTTTTGTTTTTTCATTTTATTATTGCAGTACTTCTGAGAAACCATTTCTGGAAAATTTGACTTGAAGTTGTTCTGACAAATCACTAGTCAAGGGCAGCATTTGTGGATTTATAATTACTGCTCAAAGTAAAGACACTTCAAACGGATCCGGTGATGAAGATTTCTATTTAGTCTTGTGACTGGGAATGAAGTATTTCTAGATATAAATATCATAATTGTTTGAGCCAATCAGAGGCCAAGATAATTTCAAATTTTAAAAACCCTAATAGGAACATTTTTGGTGACTTGCCAAGTAATAGTTTTTGAGAAGAAGTCGAAAATAGGATTGCCCATCATAGGTCAATTTCAGGTCTCTTGGATTTCTAATAGGCCCGAAAAAGCAATCTCCACTAGGTGAACTTTTCTAGCAGTATTGGTGACTTAGAATGTGGTGATTCTGGAGACGAAATATCACATGTTAGAAACCAAGGATGAATATCGAATCGCCCCAAAAATTAATAACATTTATTCAGGACCACTAGTATTACATTTGTGGTCAATTACAGTGGTTCTGTAAATATTGGAAGTGTGAAACATTTACGACACAATGATGGACACCAGACAAATTTCGATCACAAAAGCTTATTTGAGTCTCTGGCTGAGATGAGAAACGGTACAAAATACAAAGCAACAAATAAAACAAAAGATCGAACAGATCGAAACTCCTAAAAGTGAGACCAGAGGCTGCAGAAGGGATAGTATCTAATGTCACATTAATAACATACGTCGTTTGTTCTTAAATTACTGAAATGAGATTTTCAAGTTCATATTGGAAACGTGATCAGACACTTAAATTGCATATGTATCAAATAATTCACAGTGGCGACCATTATTTCAGTATAGTATATATCAACCTGCTAGCCAATTTATTAACATCAAACGTAATTTGTTACTATTTCTGTCTTCCCAATTGCACATTTATATCAAGAACTCTAGTTAATAAAGACAGACACTGAATATAACTTAGGGTAACCATCAGAAGGAGTGGTGTTATATTTAACCAAGGATTTATATTTATATAAATCCTTGATTTAACACTGTAAACATTTCAATGATATCAAAGGTATTTCATGCTATTTTCAGTCAATAAAAAATATAAAAAATCTCGTCTATCTTTAGGGTCGTTCTTGACCTAATTTAGTTGAACGTGCGTTGGTCATTTTTCCTTATGTGATCTTAAATATCTAGCCCATTCTAGGTTTACAAATTGTCAGTACATTGAAGGATTTCTGCTTAACGTCAAGTGATGAATATTTCAGATTTATGACGAGAAAAAAAGTTTAAATCTTGTATGAAAGAAAAGGTGGCAATGGGGGAAATTTAGATTGTCACAGGAAAACAAGGAAATCAATTAGAGGATCTAACATTTATACCTTGCAGTAGGCCATATCCATCAATGACTGCTCCTTATAGCCTATTGGTCATTAGGAACTTACCACGCGAGAAACTCCGTCACATGAGTGAGTTGTGTATTTAATCGGTTTTAAACAACCACCAGACTCCTCTTTTGAAGGGTTGCACCCGCAGCCGCGAAACTAGGTCTCATATCAACGCTCCAAGTTTCCATCGGTGATCAAAACTTTCAGCAATAATAATATTAACAGGACATCAAAGTTATTAGATTGAATCTAAGGACTATGATATATTATTTGTATCTCTATTAAGCATTCTAGAACATCTTTGTTTTAAATACAACATGCCTAGTCTCATAGTCACTATATAACTGTATTAGGACAGAAATCTGTGTTAGCTGCACTAATGCTGTCCATCCTATTTTGTCTGGAAATATAATACAATGCAAAACAAACTGAATATTGAAAATAAAAAATATAGACATTTTACCATAGCTAGAAACACATCTGGTTAAAGATGTTTATTTAAGAAACAATTTATGGTAGCACAAGGTTTACATGAGTTTCACGGTGGGTGTGTCATATTTTTTAAGGAAATTATCCTGAGTGGGACGCAGAGGATCGAGAGTTACGCTTACGAAAATATTATATCACCCCATGGTAAAATTCTTAAACAAGGCGATAAAATAAATTATGTTGAGTCTATTAGAAAGAAATCGCAGTTCGTTCTAGAAATGAATTCTATAATTCATTGATGAATTAATGAAGTATTCAGTGTGTGCTGAGCATAGCTCTTTGAGTAGTTTAACATGGAACATATTCATGAAAGGGAATAGTCTTTCGCATAAACATACAAACCAAACCTTGTAGACAACAATGCAAGAACATTCAATTTATACTGTTCAATGGTTTTGGAGAAGATTTTGAAAACATTTTCCTTAAATGAACTATCTAAAATTTTGTTCTGTAATGGCGGTTATCTTGCAATTGTATTTCCAATCCACATAAAAACAGAGAGATGAATGTTCTGTTCGGCTTCAAGTAAATTTGAAGTGTTGACTTCTTGACACAAGGCTAACACCATTGATGCGGGTTCCTTTCATTATCCACAAGCGTGAATGTTTTCAGACACAGGGCTTCATTGGTCAGTTGGGTTTTTCTCCCAGATGTCAGATAGTCAGTATATAGCTGTGATGATAAACACATAATAACCCTATCCCAAGTAAGTAATTTATGTGACAATTGTTTTTATTTTATTTATATATATATATATAATATATACAACAATGTAGCTGATGTAGCTGAAATACTGCAAAAGTTGGCATTAAACACCAAACAATCAAAACTTAATATGTAAATTGATGTTTATTACAAAAAACTGGTAAACACTGAAAAAATAGTTCTCACAAACAGGATTTTACAGAATAAACATAATTTTATATGGACAAATTGTCATGAAGTGAAAATGAAGGGGATAATAATATCGTTAATAGTGGGTGGAAAAAGGGGTGCTTACTTTGTATATTATACACTTTTCACACAATTTTGAGGTAGATTAGTAGACATTTTACAGAATATTTCTATATAAGTTGTGCAACTCACATTAGAGAACAATGACAGACAAAACAAAAAGGACAAACATGATTAAATTTTTAAGATATGGAAAATTAGATATAAATTCTTGAAGGCTTCTCTAATGTGAGGTGCACAACTTATATAGAAATATTCTGTAAAATGTCTCTACTAATCTAGGTCAAAATTGTGTGAAAAGTGTATAATATACAAAGTAAGCACCCCTTTTTCCACCCACTATTAACGATATTATTATCACCTTCATTTCCACGACATGACAATTTGTCCAAATAAAATTATATTTATTCATTGATTAAATTATAATAAAAAATCATCTGTTCAAATATTTCACAATTCAGTTTTTTAAATACAAACTTAATATGGAAATTAAATTAAAAAACAAAGCCCACTTTATCAGCTTCTCTGTTTATCTTCATACTTGATTCTTGTTTGTATAAATGTTGATTAGAGGTAGTACAAACACATTGAGTTGTTTTTAGCTTAATGTCTATAAATTTGTCAAATTAAGTTTGTATTAGTTGTTATGTTTAATGTAGTCCTGTCTACCAGTTTCATATGCTTATCTCATTATTATTTACCATTTCTGTCAATTCTAGTTCCTGTCAATATAATAACATAAAAATATCCTTGACAACAAATAAAAGTTTGACGATACCAAAGGTGGTAGTCAGGAAGCCATAAACTGAAGGACAAAACATTACACAGAAAACTAAAGATCAAGCAACATAAACCCCACTAAACACTGTGGGTGATCTCAAGTACTCCAGAAGGATTAGCAGTTTCTGCTCCACGTGTGGTAGACGTGAACTCAAGTACTCCAGAAGGATTAGCAGTTTCTGCACCACGTGTGGTAGACGTGAACTCAAGTACTCCAGAAGGATTAACAGTTCCTGCTCCACGTGTGGTAGACCCAATTATTCTGTCTTTAGAAATCCCTTTCTATCATTCTATATTCATCTTTTACTTATCTGACTTTTAATAGGTGTGGCAACTGTCTTGTTACTCTGAACATATAATGTCTTGTTACTCTTGTTAAATATCTGGTGATAGGTCATGAATGATGAAAGGGTCAGATAGTGATAATGACAAACAGAACATATCCATTGTAATTTGTGACACAGATACTCGGTAATGGAACCAAGTCAAGTTAGCTACAACAAATTAAATATAAATAAACAAACACTTGGTTTTCATGAACAGTTTAATCAAATAAATAGCAACTTTGTCACACAAATTTGATACAAATATATAAATTTTCAATTTCAATGTATAAATCAACATTTGGATGGAATATATTTAGAGATCAGTGAAAAATCAGGATGGAAACATATTTATACATGACAATGTATTGTCTGTAACAGGTAAAAAAGTCATAAATGATGAAGGACAGGCAAGTCTTTAAAGTACAAATGTGTACCTTATTAATCTGTCATCATATTTTTCATTTCTCACCTGCTCAAATTTGCTGAACCAGAAAAAAGAAAAGTAACATGCCAAAACTGGTCTACAATGTATGCAATTCAACTACATGTTTATTTAAAAGATATGCCACATAAATCTGTAAGATATTTTTTTAAACAAATTATTATGATTGTAAACACTGCCAGTAATATACAATCAAAAGATATCCTATTTTTTTCACATTAAAGTAAAATAAATCTTTTCTCTTAGAGAGATTTCTAATTTTAGCATATTTAAGCATTTGAAACTTTTTATACTGTAAAAAATATTGAAGCATCATTTACTAAAAAAAATTGTTAAAAAAATATACACCAACAAACCAAAGTTGAAACAATCTGATACTGATGGTCTTAACTTGATAAATCACCATCATATTTACAATCAACAAATACCAGCATATGATATCAATACATTGAAACTTTAGTTCCTTTATATCTTAGACAAATGTTATTTCACCTAAAATATAATGTCAGCTTAACTGTTAAATAATAACAGGGATTTACCTAATAGACAAAAAGTATATTTAATATTGATGAAAGAATAGATCTGTATAAAAAATATATCAAATACTGCTAGTATCAGATTTTAGGTAACAGGAATAAAACATGAAAATAAGCTTGTAACATATGTTCATACTACAAGGTTGTGTATTGCTGTTTGTCTGTTCTATTAATAGCACAGTATAATGACATTAAATTCTGTCTTATTTCAATTAATATCACCAATGAAATCAGATGATATCAGTTTTAAAAACATAGAAGCTAACCTGAACCTGAATGGCTCACCTAGTTATACATGTAGTATTTAGTTAGAGTTATGGTGTTTAACACCACTTTCAACAATATTTCAGCTATATCGTGGTGGTCAGATTTTTGGTGGAGGACACCGGAGTACCTGAAGAAGAAAACAAAAACCTGCCACAAGTCACTGATAAACTTTATCACATAATGTTGTATTTTGTAGTATTTGGGCTTCAAGCAAGTTTATAGTATCTGTGACAAGTTTTACACCAAAACAAGATTAAATGAGAAATCTTTGTATAGGACTTCACAAACATAATTTTAACTATTTAATAAATCATTTGGGCTTGTAGTTTCTGAGAAGATCTTTAACATTTTTCATCAATCAGAAACAAGAATTTCTCATAGCACTAGCAGCCATATTTCTTGCTGGATCAAGACGAAATAATGAATTTTTGTAGAGGACAGAACAAACATCATTTTGTACTAAATAACAAATCATTTTGGACTATTAATTTCATAAAGAAAAGATCTTAAAAGCCTGAAACATGACTGAAAAATTTATGAGGAAGACCTCACATACTTTATTTGTACTAACAATTAAATCATTTCTATTTTTAGTTTCAGAAGAGAACATTTTTAAGTTTTAGCCAATCAGAATCAATTATTGCCCATGGCTAACATGTTTTGTACCAGACCAAGATGAAATGAGAAGAGTTTTGTAGAGGACTTTAGAGAAATCATTTTTGCAGTTTATATATATATTACTCTATTTTTTTCAACTGGTTGGGTGTGGCTTAACACGGATTGACTGATTACAGGAAAGTCCATGTATTTAGGAGGGTGAGGTTACCTGATCAATTTCATTTATACAGCTATATTCAATCGTGCGTTCTATTCCTTTTGTATGAATTGATTTCGGTGACACTGCTGAATACAGTTCAATAATGTCAATAACGGGAACGGCCCTGTACATACACAAAATAAAATTGAATGCTCTCATGTAAATTTAACGGTCAACTCCGCCCGACCAGTTAAATAAAATAGAGTAATATATAAAGTCTAAGGGAATCAACCAATCAGAGAACTTAATAGGCAACGGATCGTCAAGACATGACGATGCAGCACAAACAAAATAAATTATAGAAGTTGTTGATCGAACATTTTGTCAATATATATATATTGTTTGTAACATCTTTATCGGTATCGTTGCACAATCTTCTAGACTTCTATATATAAATATATATATTTGTATGGGTAGTGTGTGTTCCATAGGACATGGATGCCCCTTTTTCTAGCTAAAGTAAACAGGGTTTAAATCCAGAATGGAAAAAGTGGTAAAGTCCGAAATTGAACTTGACCTTCAATTTATGATTGCTAACCTTGTACATGCATTTCAAATAATTTGCTTAGAGGAAACTAAGATATCGAGCTGAAACCAACAGCAGGACGTATGCATACAAGTATAACTTACTGCCCTCAAAGACTAGCGGAGGGGGCATAAAAAAACAATGATTTTAGCTTTGTATTTAGTAGGTATTTATATAAAGTAATGTAAATAAAAGCTGATAAGACTCGTCAATGATATACTAATATAAAATGATGCTATAATCTCATAATATCACATAGTTTTACTGAGAACTGGCACATGTTAGAAAAGAAGCTGATTGATATTGACAGAAATCTATTTGTATTCAACTCATTTAAAACAAAAATGTCCCATGAGGGACAAAGTAAAGGGGAAGTAATTACAGCATTACATATAACAAATTTATTGACAAGAAAACACAAAATTATGACAAATGCACCAGTTATAACACTGTTTCATGTCAAGAAAATACATTGTCACATTTGTAACACATTTAAATCAGGAATAAATTAGATTTATAACACCTTAATTTCAGGAACTAATAGAAAAAAGTAGTGTACATATCACAGATTATATATGTCTATATACATAAATATGGAATGATTTCTTGTGTTTATACATTTCTATCTATTCTTAATGTATATCAGGTCTAGAAATAATATTTTATGACTTATCTTGATAACAAGAAAAAGAAATTCATCTTGATAACAAGAAAAAGAAATTCAAGATCAACAAATCCACTTTTTACACTAATTTTATTATATAGATTATTATAAGATGTCAAATTCAAACAGTGGTAAAATGTTTTTAATTCCCATGAATGAAAAGAACACAATAGGGTTCTAGTTATGGTCATCACTATATAAAGTCACTACTGGTAATGGTTAATGTATGTTACAGACAGGAAAATACATAAGATTTCTATTAGGGTTAGGGTTATGGTGTTTAATGCCACTTTCAACAATATTTCAGCTATATCATAGCAGTCAGTTTTATTGGTGGAAGAAATCGGGAGTACCCAGAAAAAACCGAGGACCTGCCGCAAGTGATTTCATTTAGAACTTGTAATAATGACGGAATGTGAGAAGACATTTTATATAAATAACCATATCATAAATAACTGTTTTATAGTGTGAAATAATGAACCAATATTAATTTTCTGTTATTTTATAGATAATCTTATAGTAATGTATAATTACAATGCTTCACAAATGATTCTTATATTTTTCTAGATACATTTCATTTCAATTTCCTGTCTATCAAATTTATAGTTTGACATGGTTCTCATAAAGATGTATGATTCTGATTAGGAAATAAAATAACTGAAAATGGTCAATGAAAAAAGCTGAAACCATCCACCCTCTCTTTCTAAAAGTATATTTTTGACCTGTTCTGACCATGTCCTGCAACTTTTGGAATTCTTCCTTCAGAGGAAAATAACTGAAATCGTTAAATAATTTAAAAAAAAATCATCCCTGATGTTTCAATAGGCTCAAACATATTTATGGAAGGTTGAAATAAAAAAAACTTTATTGTAAAAAAATATTATTGTAGTTCTACTTTTAGAACCATAGATGTTTACTATAATAACAACTGAAGGTAAAATGTGCATTGATTTTATAATTTGTAATCAAATAAATTGCCCCCGGGAACTTTGACATATGACAAATAAACTGAATTAAAACAAGTAAAACATCTATATGATAAAGATCTCACCATGCAAACAAAAACAGCATTGGAAAAATGAAAGTGAACACGAGAACACAATCTATATTTTATATGATGAAAAGCAAATGATTTGTTCTAAAAGAAAAAAAAAGAAAATATCTAAAAAAAAAAAAAATAATATCTTAAAAAATATAAATATATTTATTTACATGACAAACTAGTCAAAATCATTAACTTTATAAAAAAAAATAATGTCTGACTAATGTGTCAAACAAATTGAAACTTTGCATTAACACTACAATACATTCACCCAAGAAGAATATTCCTACAGTACACATACCCCCCTCCCCCAAACCCCTACCTCTAAAAGTCAAAATAAACAAGTGTCTTTGTTGTGTCCATAAAAACAACAACAAATATAATTTATAAACTTTGTAAGACAAAATGTCTACATAATACATAGCTTAACTTATAAGAGCATGTTATGACTAGTTAACACTCAAAAATGACTGACCTGTTTTAAACAGCTAGTGTAAAGATATCTATTTTTCTGTCCAGTGGACCACTTGATAGATTTGTCAATGACCCTAAAGGTTTTTGTTTGTTTCACTAAAAGGTTGGATACCTCATATACAGGCTGTCCAGCACTTTTTGACAAAAAATAAGGGTGAATTTTAGGGATAAAATTAAGAAATTTTAGGGCTAATTTAGGGCTAAAATTAGGAATTTTATAACTAAATTAGGGCAGTTTTAGACATTTAAATGGACTTACCTTCGCAAATTTGACAATAAAGAAACTCACAAAAAATACTTTAAGTACAGGAAGGGCGTCTTCCAGGGTTCCATTGTCTCAATAAACAAGCTTGACACATGGATCTACTGGTAAACTGCCTTTCACTGCATAATCTGAATAAGAACTGAAAACTACATTAAGACACATTTTTTATGAATGCATTTTCAAAATTGCTAGAATAGAAATATAAAAAAAATAGGAATTGACATGAAAAATTAAGGCTTTTTTAGGATTTCCCCTTGAATTCAAAATTTTTTAAGGAATTTTAGCAAAACTAATTTTAGGGCCGCTGGACAGCCTGCATATACTATCTTTATTTGTACACTTTTACAAGTAATAAAGATAAAACTTTAAAATAGCAACAGAAAAAAACAAGGAGGTAAGATAAAAATTTCCTTCTTAGGATAAAAGTTAAGTCCCCTGAATCTTGTGAATGACGTGATTGATATACGGGCTGATCAACCTCCCTAAATGTGATGTGACAACAAAAATTGTATCTGTTTAAAGTCCAACAAAGTCTATGATGAATTAGCCTTACTATTTCTCTGTATTGAATAAAAAAAAGTTGGGGGTCTCAATCTGTTATAAAAATCTAACAAAGCGTGTTGGTCTAATACAAAGTGGACCTTATCATCTCATTGAAAATTAACTTGTTCTCGCCATGATATAGCTGAAAAATTGCTGTGTTGGCTTTAAACAGCAATCACTCACTCTAGACCCGGCCTGTTCTATATCCCATACATCAAATTTGTCACAATAATTGTGTACAATTTATCCTGTAAAAAGAATGAAATCTGTTGTTGTCATCAAAATAATGTGATCAACATGTCTCAATTTGGCTCCTTTCTTTAAAGTGGTAAAATTTTAGATAATTTAAACTGTTAGACAACAAATATAAACTGAACTTAGTACTACAAAAATACTTAGTTTTAACTCTGAAATGATTACTGGGAACATTCAAATATAGTTGATATGAAAACAATGGAGATAAGTATCATTAAACATGTATTTATAATAAACAAAAACATATTTTTTTAATTTACAAATTCAGGTTTCTTATAATACCTCCAGGAAAAGAACACATTCATCAAAACAAAACGTCTATACATACAAAACAAAACAGCACTCTCTTAGAATGTACAAAATCATGAATACACATATTGGTAATACATGAACAAACAATTAGGCCAAAAATAAAAATAGGTTTGTTTGCTGTTGGCTGACCGACCCTCTAAAATTATGGCCGACCCCAATTTTTGTATTGCAGTTATGACAATTTTTTTCTTTTTTCTTTCCGTTTTGCATATGTGGTAAATTCGGATTTGTACTTTTCCGGTTTGATCCGTATTTTATTGTAACCGAAACTTGTTCTAGATTCTCGGAAGTACTTGTATATTTTTGCATATTTTTTCTCAAAAAAAAAAAAAAAAAAAGCCTACCTACCTACCTTCCCCTTCTAAGTATGGGTAGGCCAACAGCAAACAAAGATACTTTTAAGTCTGGCCTTATGCATCAAATTTTAAAAACAATTCTTAAAATTATGTTAATAAATAAAATAACTTTCAATAAATAATGTGCATATTTCAACAATTTTCAATAAATTTAGAAACAATATTAATATAATATTAATGTTTACTGTTGAGCTTAATGTGCTTTAGATCCAATATCACATTGTCCTCCAGACATCAATCTGTCGAAGAAAAACATCAGCATCTTATGAGCCTATAAAAAAAAGAAATATAACACAATATTATAAGGTCATATATATATATATATATATATATATGTTTACATCAGCATCTTATGAGCTTAAAAAAAGAAATATAACACATTATTATAAGGTTATATATATGTTCACATCAGCATCTTATGAGCTTAAAAAAAATGGAACAAATTATTACAAGGTCATATATATTTCTAAATCAACATCGTATGGCAAGGTCATATATATGTTTACATCAACATATAATTACCGGTATAGTCAAATCTGCTTGAAAGACCACATGTATTATGCAAAAACCTGTCTTAAAAGACCATCATTTTCAATAAGCTGTGTAGTAAATTCCATACAAATTTTACCTGTATTAAGAGGTCACTTGTGTTTAAAGACTTTGTTTCAACTCTCCATTGAGTGGTCTATTCGATACAACATTATGTGATAAAGTTTGTCATTGACTTACGACAGGTTTTCTCCACCATAGCCCTAACCCTATGTAAAGTTCTCATTGTTTGTTTATATCTGTTAGGTGGAATCCCATCATTCTGTTTAACATGGCCAACTTTGTTCATCTGTTGCAAGGAAGAACTTTTAGATTTCTGTTGACTTTTGTCCTGGTTCATTTCTGCTCAGAAGTTTGAAATGCATTGTATTGTTGTGGTTGGCTAAATTTTTATTTTCAAATGTTTGGTTCTTTGATATATTCAAGGGAAAATTCACATAACTAAATTCAAATACAGTAAAAGCAGTCTGACTGAACTTTGGACAAACCGAAATCCTGTATAAACTGAACTTTAAATAAAGTTCCAATGTAGCAAATTTTTGTTAATTTAACCTGTATACACCAAACACCTGTGTATTACGAACATGTAAGCTGGTCCCGTGGATGTTTGGTTTAGAAAGTTTTTACTGTATATATATATACTGAAGGGAAAAATAAACGCAGGGTCAACATTTTATGTGATTTAATATTATTTATTCGAATCTTTTTTTCAATATTAATATATAAGGATAAAAACACAAATTTAATCAACAAGTTTTTGAAATTTCATTAGATTTTGATCAATAATTCATGAGTAATTGAAACCATGTGCCACCAACCAAGCCATATGACGCATGCAAGGTGCAGGAGTGAGAGGAAAACCAATGCAAGGTCGACGAGCTCGCAGACCAAACTCACGCAATCGGTTTCTCACAGTATTTGGGTGAATGTGTCGATTATGATTGCATACCGTAGTTAAAGCGGTTTCAGCGGCAGTAACGTGGCATTTACGCAGGTGGGCAAGACGAATAGCCCTGTCTTGACGTGGTGTCGTTATGCGTGGACGTCCCCATCGCGGACGGTCGGCAACCCTTCCAGTATCTCTCAGACGACGGACAAGACGCTCTATGGTGGAAACATTCACACCAAATTGCAAAGCAACTTGTTGTTGTCTTTGACCTTGCATTAGCAATGCAATAGCCTGACCCCTCTGAACTTCCGTCAGCCGTGGCATGATTACAAGAGATTCAAATTAACTTTAAATATTGGAAAACGATGTGTATACCTCAAGAGTATAAAGTGGTATGCCACGATGTGTTGACGAACTTGTTATCATTATTCCGCACGTGTTATTTGCTTTTTATCACTTTCTCTATGTCACATGATACCTTTCATGGTTGAGTAATTTTAGACACCGATTTTAGTGCACACTGACCAAGCCACTCGTCTGCCCAGTTTTCGTAATTTTACGCCAGGCAGATAAAAAATAGGGGCATATTAGGTTACCCTGCGTTTCTTTTTCCCTTCAGTATATGTTCAACATGAAATTTGCCTCAAACAAATGTCCTGGCCTGGAAAAAAGATATTTGTCCATTTGCCCATTTTACAGTCGAAGCAAAATTTCATTGCATGAAACAAAGTAAGTATGTTGTAACAGACTATAAACTTTCAATACTAATTTCAAGGTGAATATCTTCCGTGTTTTCATCAATGTTTATGTACCTGTACAGTTTATCAGAATAGAAGAGGAGTACAGTTAAAGAGCAAAGTATAAAGTATAAAATATAACATTTATTTATAATATCAGGCTCTTTATTGTGGGTGGAATTTAGTAGAATTTTACTTTTGAACTTTTAATATAGTACAAAGCTAAAATCACTTTTATATTGTAAGCTAAAGCAGAAAAATCAATATAATTAATATTATAGAACATAATTGAAAAAAAAAACAATCATCAGATTTTGCTAATTAATTTGTGGATATTCACAATTTATGACTTCCCAAGGTATAAATTAGTCAATGACATGGAAATAATAAACATACCATGAAGTTGTGAAGATAGATTTAATGACTGTATCTGGATTGTTGTAGGGACTGATAATCTTGTCATATTAATTAGATGTAGTGACCACATGGGACTAATAACCAAATCTAGTCCAATATAATACAACATTAAACAGAGATCACATGGGAATTCACATTAGATTATTAACTCATCACTTTGATGCCAAACATGATTTATTATTGTTCTATATCATACATATAATGATAGACATAGACCAGATTTATTGAAATTCATAAAAAAATATATGTTTGTCGGGTACAATATTTACTATAAATCACATAGTAATTAATAAAAGTATCTAGAACAGAACTCGTCTTGCACCTAAACACATGATTCATGAATAATAGAAAACATCAGCAATTTATTACGATCAATTTCTTTTTTTTTTATGCAGCATGTAATGACATAGAAAAGTTCAGTATGTAGGTTTATGGTGTATATTATGACTTCCAGATCTAGACTTAATGGAGGAAAAAACTCAAACAGTGAAATCTGTCTAAACCAAACCCTGAAAAACCAAAATTTTGTAGAAAGCCACAATGTAGGAAATCTTTAATGATTTAACCTGTATAATCTGAACACCCATCTATTCTGAACACAAAAGCAGGTTCCAAGGAGGTTCGGTTTAAACAGGTTTTACTGTATAGCAAACTAGCCGGTGAAACCTATGGTAGGTGTTTGGAAAACTTAACACTTGAGAAGAGAATCTGGATTCAAATACAGAGGCTTGTAGTTAGAAGTCAACCTTCACGGGTTGACCACCCGTACCCCTTAGTTCAGTATATAGCTTACAGACATAGTATGTATACAAAAAGGTATTCACATTTACAAAATGGATGTTAATGAACAAACAACAAATTTAAATCAGACACAAAAAGAATTGAACAGAACATTTAATTACTATTCTACATTTCAGCTATGATAGGGACTTTAATGATGCCCATGTTTACAGATGAGCATTACTTCTGAAAATACTACATACCCCAGTATCTTATAAAAAAATATAATTCTAACATCCTGTGAGAAATACCTACTGCTGAAGCAATCTGATTTCTGACAATACAAAATAATAAACAAGGAGCTACTTAAGAAGATTTGTCAAAGTAACACAGCAACTAGAGGCTCAACTTATCCTGCATCAATTTTTGTTAAAATGGGTCTAATTTACATATTCTACAAATATATAATATATTAAATAACTTCTAAGTATAAATGAGCATTAAATTATGGATAGTGAACTTTATACCTGTAAATGTGGTACAATATATATCTGAACAAATACCCTTTATACCTGTAAATGTGGTACAATATATATCTGAACAAATACCCTTTAATAACATTATGTCTCTATCTTGATTATTACCAAACAAATACCCTTTCATAACATTATGTCTCTATCTTGATTATTACAACCATTTTTATCATAAAAAGTCCTATAATAACAAGATGTTGGACGCTATGTCGTGCTAAGAATACCCCCACTCGTTCATTTGTAAGTTGCACGGTAAACAGGAAGTAGATGTGCGGTAAACCTGGAAAGAGGAGACACGGTACAAGTCACCATGCCAAAGCCATAAATCAAATACAAAATCATTTCTTCCAGTAGAAGCTGAGATAACTGTTACGAAAGTTTTCATTACGGCAAACATGAAAAATTCTAAGTCGCACTGTAAACAGGAAGTAGATGTGCGGTAAACCTGGAAAGGGGAGACACAGTACAAGTCACCATGCCAAAGCCATATATCAAATATAAAATCATTTCTTCCAGTAGAAGTTGAGATTATCTGTTACGAAAGAGTGAACGGACGGAGGGACAAGGTGATTGCAATATAGCCCCTTCTCTACGAGTGGGGGTATAATATGGTTTCTCGATTAATTATTAACAAATTATTTTTTACTTTTTTTTATAGCACAATGTATTTCCTTCCATTTTCTATTTTAATATGGGGGAGGGGGACGTCGTGGCCGTGATCATATGGTAGTTGGATTTACAACTACCAATGCAATCGGTGCCCATCTCCACAGATGTTTTGGGTTCGACTCCCGCTCAGGGTGAGATGTACAACATTATGTGATAAAGTTTATCAGTGACTTGTGACAGGTCGGTGGTTTTTCTCTGGGTCCTTCAGTTTCCTCCACCAATAAAACTGACTGCCACGATATAACTGAAATATTGTTAAAAGTGGCATTAAACACCATAAAACAAATAAACAAACATTTAATATGCAAAATGACAACCTAACATACACTGTGTGTTTGCAGATTTAATTTGAAAACATTTATTCACATGTTTTACAAATACCATATTAATATATAAACTCCGACAAAAGTTAAGCACCACCCTTTTATCGATATATTTTTTTTACATCAATACTGTTAAAACAATAAAATAGATATCACCATTTTTCTTAAACTTCTTAAAAGACTACACCAAGGGCTCTAAAATTACCAATCTACGAAGTATTTATCATCCTGAAAGACGTGACTATGACATGGCAAAAATGGGGTTCAAAACAGGTGCTGGAAAAACGTAAAATCAGTTTGTCTTTGATGGAAGTTTTTAACATTGCATTAAAATGCAGAGTCTTCAGATTTTAAGAACTTTTAAATGCATCTATTGTGCGTATGTGTAAGGCATAAAAATCAATAACGAGTATATCCACCGCGCTTATTATGAAGTTCTGTAACACGCCTCGTCATGCTTTGCACAAGACGCCTAAGCCGTTCTTGGGCGAACTGTTGCCACTCCTGTAAGATAGCAGTTCTTAATTCGTCAATATTTTGATATTTTGGATTGCGTTGGTTAATTTTTCGGCCAATAAAGTCCCATACATGCTCTATGGGTTCATGTCTGGCGACATCGCAGGCCATGGAATTGTCTGAACAGCCTCTTGCTGTAAAAAAATGTTGTACAATTCGGGCTCTATGTGGTCTAGCATTGTCGTCCAAGGAACATTGGCCTGTCAGCCAACGCATGATTGTCGAAATGGCAGACTATGCGTGGAGCGAGCACATTGTCACGGTATTTTTGGCCTGTCAAGAACGTATAAGTCCAACTTACAGTCAAAGGAAAAACAAGCCCAGACAGTTACACCCCCACCCCCAAAAGCAGTTGTGCCCAAAATTTGGTTGTCCTGAAATGAAATGTTTCATTGGTGCCAAACCCTTGCACGATCGTCGGTAGGGCATAACAAAAAACGACTTTCATCAGACCAGTGGACCTGTCTCCATGTGCAAATAGTCCACCCCAAATGATCATGTGACCAGTCAAATCGAGCATGGTGATGACGTAATGTCAACTGTGGACGTTTTATGGGTCGTTGCGCTCGTATTCCCTGATGGTGGAGGCGTCTGATTACAGTGTGTGTGCTAATGTGGCCTCCAAACAGTAGCTGTACTGAACGGCCGTTGCCGCGCACGTCTGGATATGAGCCGATCCTCTCTCGGCATCGTTTTGCGAGGTCTACCTGCACGTGGACGGTCAGTAACATTCCCCGTTTGACGAAAACGCTGCATCAGTCGTACAATGATGGAATGGTTAACCCTGAAGTGGTCTGCCACCCTTCTATGGCTAAAACCACCGTTATGCATGCCAACAGCTTGCCACCTTTCTGGTATGGTTAATTTTCGCCGCACCATACCAAACCAATAGAAAATGAAACTTAAAACTCTACACAAACAAAATCAGCTTTCGTTCGCAAACACAAATGTTGAAAAGTACACGTGGCACTTTACACACCCTGTCATATAAACATAAATAAAAATCGATCAATAACCTGTTTCACAGGTAAGTAAGTATGTGTGTACAGGTAACGAAAACAGCAAACCGATTTGAAATAAGTTCATTATTAGAAAAGATATTATTGAAACAAATCAGGTGGTGCTTAACTTTTGTCGGACTGTATATCTTAATTTGACTACAAAAAAGGAAGTAAAAATAATAGTTTCAAAGTCTTAATGTTCTACTTTTGATTTTAGACCTACAATATGTCCTTTAAAAATAAAATAAAAAAACTTTTGTTCTTTATAGATATATAATAGAAGAGTACATGTTGTCTGAACTGATATTGTCAACATTTTACTTTTGATTTCAGACCTGACCTACAATCATTTAAAAAAACAAACAATTTGTTTTTTCATAGATATTACAAATGTCAAATAAAAGTACAAATAAATGAGGTTGTTGTGTACTTATACTGGATATGACATCTAAGAATGCAAGTGAAGTCAAAAATCAACAAAATTCTTACTTAATAAAAATGTAGATATTTAATTTAGTATATTTCTGGAATAACCTACATTAAGTATGCAGTCAAAAGATTGAAGTCTTTCAGAGCAAGAAAAACTATATAGTCTAATATGTCTTGTGATCTTCCAAGGGAACAGTAAAATATGGTCACATAAGGCAGGTGGTTGCTTAATACAGGTTTAATCAATATGAAATGCACTGTGAAGGGAAATAAAAATTAAGGTCACATAATATTGCTTAAGAGAGTTGGTCACTAAAGCAGGTTTGACTGTAATTGTAAAGTATCTAGACTACATGTACATGAACTGTCGGTACAACATAGCCCACAACAATTATTCAATCTAAACATAAGAAACGATATAACTAAAATAATCAATGTACCATTACATCACTAGTTATTTAATACTAATTAAAACTTAAAAGTGCACGACACAAAATCATTTTTCTTGCAGATAGATTTGTTCAGTTAAATAAGTCAACTGAATATAAAATGTTTGATTATTTCAGTTTAAATCTTAAGATCAAATACACTATGTGAAAATTGATTTTTTTTTCAATGAAAGGGTATAAAATGTAAAACAAGAACTTAACTTTATTATCCAATAAAACAATTTCCTGTTGTAATGACAATTTCATGATTTTTATCTCACAAAGATATATTGCATAAAAAGGAAGTTTTCAATTATTTCTGAACGGTTTATAAATATTATGTTACATTACTCCCGAGTCATTTTGTAACAGTAACCCCCTTTCTATTGCTTATTTAAAAAGAAATAATTATCTTTAGTAATGACATAATTCTTTTCCTGAAATTTTTTGTTCTTTTTGTGCTATTAAAAAATTTAGGCCTTTTCAAAAAGATTTATTTGGGAGATCAATATCTTTACATAGAAAATCATACACTCAGTACTGGTAATAATATATGACAAATACATGTAGCATTAACTTTCTTAGAAATATGGGGTCAATTACCAGCAAAAGTTTGAGGCTTCAAATTGACTAGTTTTCCCATACAGATTCTCACATGAAAAATGTGAAATGTGTTGTTGTATAAGTAGCTTCTAGAGTTGTAAAATAAATCTGACTGATTTTTTTTTCATTTGAAAAGATTCTATTTCCTAAGCAACACTTGTCATCTTTGCCTGATTGTAAACATTTGCAATTATAACCGTTAATCGACTCAACAGAAAAATTACAATTATTATCTAAACTTTAAAAGAAAAAAAAGAAAAAAAAAACATGAAAATTTCAGTTCGAATTTTTACACATCCTGTTTAATATTAGGTGTGCAATTCATTGTTCCTCATATAAGAAACTAAAGGTATCAGAACCCTGTCTTAATGTTTAAAAACGCCCCCATTTCTTAAGTATAGAAAATTTGAAAATTGTTTACAAAAGTTGAATCCAGGTTTAATATTTACAACATAAAGAATACAAGAGTACAATTGTAACTTGATCAGGCTATAAAAATGAATAAAACTAGAGAAAGTTGATCTGGTTATCACATATACCCCCGCATTCCAAATTTTCATCCAGAAACTTTTAAAGTCTCTATCTTCTAAGAGAAAAAGGGCCATAATTCATGAACGGTAAATGTCAATTTCACCATAATTGAACTTAATCTGTATTTTATAGTACATCACATTGTGTTAAAGTTTGAAAAGATTTGGTAGAGTCATACCTTAAATATCATCAGAAACCTAGAAAGTCCCTATTTTCTAAGAGAAAAAGGGCCATAACTTATGAACGGGAAATGTGAAGTACACCATAATAAAACTTAACCTGTATTTTATGGTAAAAGTTTGACAAGATCTGGTTGAGCGGTACATTAAATATCATTCGGAAACCTAAAAAGTCCCTATTTTCTAAGAGAAAAAGGGCCATAAATCAGGAACGGTAAATGTGAAATACACCGTTATCGAACTTAACCTTTATTTGATGGTCCACAGCATTATGTTAAAGTTTGAAAAGATTTGGTTGAGCCATACTTAAAATATCATCCGGAAACCTTAAAAGTCCCTATTTTCTACAAGAATAAAAGAACCATGTTTACTAAAGTTATCACGTAAACAAGACACAATTCTCAAAATTGGTGATTTTTCAACCAAAAACTAACATTTTCCCCCAAAACCCTTGCTTCAATTATTTCCATGTTAGAACCCATCCAAGATAATGATAATTACAAGGCACTTGCAATATATTATTCAAATCTATCCATGTTTACTCAAGTTATCGCGTAAACAAGAAAGTGTGACGGATGGACAGACGGACAGACAGCCGCTATTACTATATCCCCTCACTGCTATCACGGGGGGATAAAAAGGGCCATAACTCAGGAACAGTAAATGTGAAATACACCGTAATCGAACTTAACCTGTATTTAATGATCCACAGCATTGTGTTAAAGTTTGCAAAGATTTGGTTGATCCATACTTTAAATATCATCCGGAAAACTTAAAAGTCCCTATTTTCTAAGAGAAAAAGGGCCATAACTCAGGAACGGTAAATGTGAAATACACCGTAATCAAACTTAGCCTGTATTTAATAGTCCACAGCATTGTGTTAAAGTTTGAAAAGATTTGGTTGAGCCATACTTTAAATATCATCCGGAAACCTAAAAAGTCCCTATTTTCTAAGAGAAAAAGGGCCATAACTCGGGAACGGTCAATGTGAAATACACCGTAATCGAAATTAACTTGTATTTAATGGTCCACAGCATTGTGTTAAAGTTTGAAAAGATTTGGTTAGGCGGTACTTTAATTATTATCTGGAAACGAAAAGTGTGACGGACGAACGGACGAACTGACATGAGGATCCCTATATACCCCTGACTCTCGTCAAGCGGGGGTATAAAAACATAACCAAAGGGTGTTTAGAAAAAGTAAAAAAATTATCTTCCATAATAGGGGAAACAGTTATTTAAAATGATGGCAAAAGCTCACATTGCCTTTGGCAAGGTGAGCTAAAAAAATGGCTTTCTATGAGGAAACTTTTTTATACTAAAAGTACAACATAAGAAGACCTCTAGACATGAATCTATACCTCATTAGAGAAACGATAGTGTCTATTTTAGATGATCTGCTAGACAACAAACCCCATGTTAAGTATGTTATGTGCCCATATTATAATACATTTTTCACCATTTTCAGAGTGAACATACAATAAAGACAAGAAAAACAACACTGACATAGATTACTTACCTGTTTTATATCTGTAGGCCTGTAAATCATATCACTATATCTTCTTATCAAAGACTCTGCTCCATAATCACTGTCAAATAATTAAATCATACTCAAAATTATTCATATATACATGTACTTTCTCTTAAATACTTGTATCATAGTTTTATTGATTAAGGGTAACCTTTACTTTGTTTACATTTAACAAATCTACTAAAACATGGTTTGACCAACAAAACATGGAAAAAATAGAACTGTGAGTGACCTCACTGAGTGATACCCCCCACTTGCAGCTTAGTAGGAGTTGCGCTTACAAGGTACATGCTCCCCCCTTTTTTTTTGTGAAAGTATAATTTGAATTATCTCCCCTTTTAAATTTTGGACAGCAACCATATTCCTTCATGCACATCTGCAGGTAGTGTACTACAAGTGTGTAAAGTTTCATAAAAATCCAATAAGCCATTTAGGAGTTGCACTTATAAGGTACATGGACGGACGGACGGACAGGGTGATTCCTATATACCCCCCCAAACTTTGTTTGCGGGGGGTATAATAAATGCTACAAGATATGTTTCTAAGACAATATCTGAATTCATAACTTAAAATACAATAATGGCCAGTGCTCATGAGTCATGTGTAACCTGAAATTTGCTATCTGGAAAAAAAATTGTTAAAAATTCATTAGTGGTTTCAGAAAAGAAGGTTTTAACTCTTTCCCTACCACTGACGTGTATACACGCGTTTATTATCACCCTTCTGATCGTATTGACTGATAAATCCGCTGTAATTAACTCCATGCTATTCCCAGTGACTGATATATCTGCTGTAAACAAACACATGCGCAATCGTAGTGACGGATTTTTCCGTTCAAACGGGTAGTGTTAAAACGCGAATGATTGGTCAAATTCTTTGAAAGTTCAAAAGGTGAACCAATGAAATTCATTTTTAGAAATGATTTCTCTGTCATATGATACTTTCGTTTTCTATATTTGGTCACGCAAATTTCCAAAATTTATGAATAAAAATGTATAAATAAACGTACGCGTTGTTGTAAACAATGGCGATGAATGGAATTCTTTGTTTAATTCTGACGACGATGACAGCGAATTTGAGGGTTTTAACCCATCGGATATTGATGAAACGGAAACTAGAAGCATTGGAAGTGATATTAGTATCTCCGAGGTGGATACGGACTCGTCTGATGACGAAAATCCTGATCAAATAGACCAAACGTGGTCGCGAAATTTGAAGAAACCGCAAGTTGCCGATTTTCGTGAACAGATAGGAGCAATATTTCAACTAAATGAAGAAAAAAAGGAAATTGATTTCTTTCATAAATTTTTCCCTGTGAGTTTGGTTGAAAAAATAGTAGCTGAGACTAATGCATATGCAGTAAGATGCATTCAAGTACGACCTGACAAGGTGTGGGTCCCAACAACTTTCCCTGAAATGATGGCGTTTTTGGGAATCCATGTAGTATTTTCAATTGTTGGGATTCCTTCATATACACTGGCATGGAAATCAACTTGGCCCTTTGAAATACCTGCTGTACCTTCAATCATGACCAGAACACGTTTTGAAAGAATTTCAAAATACTTTCATATGAATAATACTTCCCAAAATCCACCAAGAAGACAACCAGGGCATGACAAACTTTGTCACATTCGTCCAATTCTTAATGAACTGTCTAGAACTTGTTTGGACAACTACAATCCCAACAAAGAACAGTCTATAGATGAAGGAATGATAGCATTTAAAGGCAGACTATCTTTCAAGCAGTACCTTCCACCAAAGCCAACTAAATTTGGAATAAAGGTTTGGGAACGAGCCTCCCCACACAATGGATATTGCCACGAATTCCAAATTTATACTGGTAAAGTGGAAGGAGTAAGGACTGAAGAGGGACTTGGTTCACGTGTTATTAAAGACCTTTCCAGGCATCTTGTTGGGAAAAACCATGTGATTTATATGGACAACTTTTTTTCCAATCCAGCTTTATTTGAAAGTCTGTTAGCAGAGGGAATATACTGCTGTGGTACAGTTCGTTCCAATAGAAGAGGTATGCCAGAGGCTATCAAAGGAGTAAAGTTAAAAGAAAGGGGTGACACTTTGACTGTTCAAAAGGGAAACCTTGTAGCCACTGCATGGAAGGATAAAAAGGTAGTTACATACCTAAGTACCAACTGTGATCCCACAGAAAGTAGGGTGGTACAAAGAAGGAAAAAAGATGGAACATTACAGAATGTGTCAGCTCCTATTGTCTCGGATTTGTGCAACAAGTTTATGTTTGGTGTTGACCTAGCAGACCAAAAGAGGATGCAATATTCTACTTGTAGAAAGTCCAAGAAATGGTACAAGTATTTATTTTGGTTTTGTTTTGATTTGGCTGTTACCAATGCATTGATTTGCATGCAGGAAAATCACAAAACCACCAAAAAAGGTCAAAAAACAACAAGGTCATCAAAATGACACAACTTGAATTTAGAACTGGCCTAGCCCAGCAACTCATTGGGCAGTTTAGAGGGACAAGAAAAAGGAAGGCACCAGCAACTGTTGGAAACTGTGGACTAGCACATTGGCCAACACAGTTTGACAAGCCAGGCAGATGTAAGGGATGTACAAAGGAAAATCGACGACATGAAGTGAAAATAGGATGCAAACAGTGTGACATTAGACTCTGTAAAACATGACTGTTTTGCAAAATATCACAAAGAATTACTTAAGTGAATAAATGAAAATTCAAGGATGTATATATGGAATTTATATAATTATATTTGTATATTTTGGATAAAATATGTGACTTTTTTCTTTATTTGTGTGACTAAACATTGACTTTTTATGTGCACTATGGATTTATTTCTTGCTCAAATTGGATTTAAATAAGGAAAAAATAAATACAATCAATGGTGAGTTAGAAGCATGTTTTATTTTTTAATTATGTTAAGTATTTATTGAGATATAACCAATTAAATCAATGTACCATCTCTCTGCTGCAATCAACTTCTGACTGTAAAATAATCTCTGGTAATTAACCATCAATTCAGCTGTGGTAGCCAGTCTTATCAGTGATGTGTAGTATGTAATCACTACAGCAGTTATAGTAGATAAGAAGTTAAGGAAACAACAAATTTTCATATTCAACAGAGTTTGTGGCCATAATGAGATCTTTTCTTCACACCTGCAGCATATTTTTGACAGTTTTAAAGTTTATCCACTTAAAAATGAAAAAAAAAATATAATATTTCATTTTCTTTTTATCAATATCAATAATTTTCACTATCACTCACCTCCCCATTATAGAATCAAATGCTAGCACAGCATTATCTCTTTGCAAAGCCATCACAATACAAGGTCCAGAAGTAAGAAGTGGCACCTGAAAAAGTTTAATATTGAATCTAAAGTCATCACAATATATGGTCCAAAAGTAAGAAGTGACACATGAATAGTGTAATATTCAACATAACAAGAGACATATTATAATCTGAAGACTATAGAAACCCATATCTAAACTAAAGAAAAACAATCTCTAACAGAACAATTATGTTACATGATGTTATTAGGATATATACTTCTCTTCTCTATAAAGATGCAGAAAGGAGCTACATTGCTGACTGTATGGTATTTAACTTCTACAATCAGTGCTGATCACCACTAAGGTTTATGAGTTTTTAATCCCAGCCTCGGTGAGGTGGACTTGATATAACCTTAGGTGATAGTTACTCAGTGACATACAGAAGGTCAGTGGTTTTCCCCTTGTACATTGGTTTCAACCATTTATAAAACTGACTGCCATTATATAATATTGAAATATTGTTGAGGGTTGTATTAAATACAGACTAATACATGGGCATTTCCATATTCGCCTGATTATCATCCCGAGACGAAGTCGAGGGTCAATATGGGCCGAGGGATGATAACCTGGCCAATATGGAAATGCCCATGTATTAAACTATTTATTACATACTTCCGACATCTAGAAAAGAGACACCCATATTGGCCGGGACCGATATGGAAATGATCTTGTAGTAATCCAATAACTGGTTATTTTCCTGGGGTGTTAAAATATGGACAGTTTACTTCTGGTCATATTGGTCATACAAAAATGCCTTTATTTTAACTAAGTATGTAATAAACACCAATAAAGTAATCTGCTCCAAGATGTTGAGCTATTTACATAACAATCATACACAAGAGAAACAATCTGACATATACTGTCATCATTAAGCTTAAAGATTATTAGAAAATTCAAACATTCAACACAGGTGAACTATTAAAGTTGAAAAAAAGACTATTGATCTCTGTCAAACATCATATGAAGTAGCATGGATGGACATCAAATGGGACATAAGAAATATCTGAATTTAAATCACAATCTGTTTGTAGACATCAACATACAATATCATTGTCCAAAGGACAAGTTATAATTAGCTACCTGTTTAAAACTTCCTGCATCAATAACATGTAGATAATGTTCAGCCTGATCTTCTGTAAACCACACCATTCTACACCCTAATATTTCAAATCTGTAAAAAAGTACATTTATAGATTGATTGATTGATTGATTGATTGGTGTTTAACCCCAACTTTAACAATATTTCAGCTATATCGTAGCGTGAACAAATTGACATTTATAGAGGAATAGTTAGTGATGTAAAGAGGACTCAAACAAATTGAAAATGTTCAGGATTAAATATGTTTGTAGGATAAACAAGGGCAATGCAAAGCGTGGCATATCCCCTCGCCTAAAAATTTGATCCAGTCACCTTGACCTTTGACCTTGAAAATCTAGGGTTCCAGAATATCTTAAGGACTAAGTATGTACCAAGTTTGTTCAAAATCCATTGAAGGATGTTGATTCTAGATTGTTCACAAGGATGTTAAGGAAGGACGGTAGCATTACTATATCCCTTCGCAACTTCGTTGGCGAGGGGATAATAAGTTATGTTTAAAGGCAAATTAATCATTAGAAAGACTCTTAAATAAATGGATGAACTAAAGTTTTAATAAAATATATATAATGGTCTTAGGCAAATGACAACCAAGCAATACATCTACCTCATTGATTCTTGAAGAGATACTAGTATACTACGCTTTGTAAAACAATTTATATGTATGCCTGAAAAAGTTTTATATCAGATTTTTTAGCTGACAAATTGTTTGTATTTTTTCTGTTCCCTCTGCAGAATTTAAACTCACACAAGGCAACATAAAAACCAACACCATGCCATATATATCAAATATAAAATCATTTCTTCCAGTAGAAGCTGAGATAACTATTACGAAAGTTTTCATTACAGCAAACATGAAAATTTTTAAGTCACACTGTAAACAGGAAGTAGATGTGCGGTAAACCTGGAAAGGGGAGACACGGTACAAGTCACAATGCCAACGCCATATATCAAATATAAAATCATTTCTTCCAGTAGAAGCTGAGATAACTGTTACGAAAGTTTTCATTACGGCAAACATGAAATTTTTAAGTCACACTGTAAACAGGAAGTAGATGTGCGGTAAACCTGGAAAGGGGAAACACGGTACAAGTCACCATGCCAAAGCCATATATCAAATATAAAATCATTTCTTCCAGTAGAAGCTGAGATATCTGTTACAAAAGTGTGAACAAACAGACGGACGGACAAGGTGATTGCAATATAGCCCCACCAAAAATATTGACATAATAAAGAATTTTATTAAAATATTTTTCTTGATTTTACACCTTATTTTTTTCTGGATCATCACATTATGCTTGAATGAACTCCATTTAAACTGAATTTCTTTCTACATGAACATACCCATGATTAGTCAAGCCTTCAATAAGATCTACATAACCATAGGTACCATTTCTTTTAAGAGTAAGCAATGGTGGTTTTATTACTAAGCATGTGGTCTCCATCAGAATATTTTCAGCAGAATCTGAAATATAAAGATTTAATGCACTTGATTGTGTATTGTATAGAAATACAAGGCCCTCAAATCTTCTCTAGTCCCCTCCAAAACAAATCAAGAAAAAAGACATACTACAGTTTACACATTATCAAATTATATGAAATAACAATTTCTTTTCACTTTTTATATCAATAAGAACAAACAAATCATAGAAATGTGTTGGACATTTGGTTTTATATGCATAAAATTATGTAAAAATAGTAAATTGAGAGCAAAATCCAGAGACATCAATATGTTATTCACATATAGGGGGAACTACTACATGTAATATAATTATTGAATAGTGCCAAAAATGGAAAGAACAGTTGGTGTAGGAGCTACTACTATAACATGCAACAACCCAGTTTTACATTCTATTACATTATTATTTTATTTCGTATCAACTGTTTACCAGACACTACATCTGTTTTGAAGGGGCAAGCAAATCAATGTGACAGTCAAAGTGAAATATAGTGCATTTGTGGGTTTAATATTATACCTTGGAAAAGGGAAATATTTTTCTATATGGAGTCTTTTTCGCAGAAGGGGAATGTGACTCTTGAAAAAATTTACAACCCTTATTAATAGATCTGAAGATGAACTCTTATCCAATGATATATATATATATATAGCCTTCCGAAGACAACATCTGTGTCCTTTCCATTTTCATCTTTTTTGTTTCGAAGCCAACATCAACATTCAGTTCCCGGAATTCCCTCATCCATTTCGGCCNAATTTGCACAGAAACGATTGACATTTTGTCTAAATGTCAAACGGAAACACGTTTTTTATTTATACATTGTCATAACGATGCTTTAAATCTCATTTAAGCATGATGCGTTTTAAAGCGTTTCACCGACCACGCGATATAAGAGAAAAACGGATGCGGTTGTTTTTTCCGTACGGACCACATTTTTTTTTACTATTTTTGCAAAAAAAATCGGCAATGCGGCGACGAATTTCCACATGCGGGCGGGCCTGAGAACCAAGAAATTAACTTTGTATGGCTTCTTATTTATTCAACAAATAACAAAAATCTTATATAAATGATTTATAAATCTATTGATGACACAATTGACAATTTGACATAAATAAATAGATTTATATGATGTTTGCTACAAGTCAGAAAAAGAATGGTCATACCAGCATTGTGGCAATGCCCGCTGGACTGC
Organism: Gigantidas platifrons; assembly: GCA_002080005.1. Lineage (NCBI taxonomy): Eukaryota > Metazoa > Mollusca > Bivalvia > Mytilida > Modiolidae > Gigantidas > Gigantidas platifrons. The sequence goes on from MJUT01047372.1 coordinate 35,525, forward strand.
TAAGATAAGTAACATTTTAATGAACAATGGGCCAACCTGACAGGTGACAAATGTCCAGGCCAGTTTTAAGACTCAGTCCGCTTCTGTAACTACATGTAGTACTATTTTATGATCTTATTTCCACTAGTGACACATATATTTGTGCATATATTTAATATTTACCAGGCTCAGGTGATAGATCATGTACTGTGAGTTCTCTGTTTACATGATAATGGATGTCTATAACACTGTCTACAGCAGGACAAATTATCTACAAAATATATCAAAATTACACCAATCTATGGATAACTATGTACAGGTCTAAGTCAAATTGTTTCAAACATGCCAAATAATACTAAGAATTATAATGGTGAAACATCATTAATGCATAAATATACATACAATTTGTACGTTTCCTTTAATAAAAACTGGATGTCTGATCTAGATACCAAATTTCATACTTTGACATTTTTATTTTTATTAACTTTATGAATGAACCTATCTTGTCATATTGCTATATTTGTGTATTACGAGTACTAAACACCAAATAATGAAAGCACCAAAGGTGATGTAAAACAATCGAACTGCTTGCATGTAGATTTTTTGTATGCTATGCACAATCGCAAAATATCAGCATACTTCTAGAAAAAGATGTCAAACTTTGAAATAGTAAATTGAGAGCAAACTCCAGAGACATCAATATGTTATTCACATAAAACAGCTTTTTATCCAATGTTCCAGAATATGTTACATTTTCTTGTATATACAATTGTATATATATAATAGTGAAAATTGTGTCAGCATGGCCAAGAGTGAAAGACCTTGGTAAGTCTGCTATTAACAGGAAACCTACCTCGACTGAATTATCGTTTACAACTCCTTTACAAAACTCATTCCCACAAAATAAAACATAATGTAGATGTTTCTTTACCAAAGAATCTAATGGGATT
>MJUT01047372.1:36503-49372 GCA_002080005.1 Gigantidas platifrons
CAAATGTCCCCCAAACGAACAATACACAAGATATGATCATAATATGGCTCCCAAACCATGGATATCAATTCCCAACATCAAAATCTACTTGGACACCAAATTTCGCCCAAATCGGGAGGATTTTTGTATCTTGGTGGCCATTTTGGATTCAAAATGGCCACCATAGCAAACCAACGATGGATATCAATTCGCAACATCATAATCTACTTGGAAACCAAATTTGGCCCAAATCGGGAGGATTTTTGTATTTTGGTGGCCATTTTGGATTCAAAATGGCCACCATAGCAAACCAACGATGACTACCAATTCGCAACATCATAATCTACTTGGAAACCAAATTTCACCCAAATCGGAGGATTTTTGTATTTGGCGGCCATTTAGTACCTTGGTTACCATGGCTACGGCCACCATTTTGAATTTTTTCAACCCCCCCACCCCCCCCCAATAGCTGCCACACACTACGGTGGATATTCCTACAAAGTTTGATGAAGTTTGATGAAAGGAATCCAAATTTGTTTTAAATCCCCCCTTTTTTGTTTCCATGGCAACTGCAGCAAAGTTTGTCCAACCGATTCCGATTTTTTTTAGCTTATCTCGTTCCACTAGATGTGGATGTTGTTCCTATCAAGTTTCATCAATTTCTGTTATGCGAGTAAACTGCTATGATCATTTTTGTGTTTTTCAATTTTTTGGCATTTTGGCCGTTTCCATGGCAACGGCAGCCATTTTGAAAAAATCAACAGCTGTACTGCTGATTCACTACTCTATTTATATCTCTTATCAACTACTGATGCTTGTTTCCAGGGTGAATACTGCAGCATCAAAATGGCTGACTGCAGAGAATGTAAATATTTACATGTGGTTTATAAAATTGGATATTTTCATTATTTGTTGACCAATTTTGATGAAATANAAGAAAGAAAGAAAGAAAGAAAGAAAGAAAGAGGAAGAAGAATAATAATAAGAATAAGAATAATAATAAGAAACGGAGCAAACACAATATGTCACCCAAACTTTGTTTGGGGGACATAATTATTGAAAAGTGCCAACAATGGAAAGAACAGTTGATGTAGGAGCCACTACTATAACATGCAACAACCCAGTTTTACATTCTATTACATTATTATTTTATTTCCCATCAACTGTTTACCAGACACTACATCTGTTTTGAAGTGGCAAGCAAATCAATGTGACAGTCAAAGTGAAATATAGTGCATTCAGAACCATTTGTGGGTTTAATTTTATACCTTGGAAAAGGGAAATATTTTTCTATATGGGGTCTTTTTCGCAGAAGGGGAATGGGACTCTTGAAAAAATTTACAACACTTATTAATAGATTTGACGATGAACTTTTATCCAATGATATATATATATATATATAGCCTTCCAAAGAAAAACATCTGTGTCCTTTCCATTTTCATCTTTTGTTTCGAAGCCAACATCAACATTCAATTCCCGGAATTCCCTCATCCATTTACGGACACCTACTGGAGTATTATACAGGTTTTTTTTCCCATTATTTGTGTCCAAGTTTGTTTGCCGGTTGCCCTACATCGATACTTTCAATCCATGTTTATTTTTAAGTGGAACATACTTTCAAAGCATGTATTGTTGACATAAATACGTCAGCATTGAGTCAAGGTTAACAGGTTAAAACCTCTTCAGGATTTTCTAGACTTTTCATTAGATAGTACGTGTTGTCTAAAGCACTGGTTCCCAATCCTGAACAAAACTACGATGGTCGAGAACTAACGACACTGACAAACCAGTTGAATTGTAACCCCCAGCAGCGTAGGATATAAATAGGCTATGTTTTAAAATTTATTCTAAAACTAAAAACAGAAAACACACATTTCGGAACAGGACAAAAGTAGAAAGGTACAATTTTTGTACACTTGCTGAAATATCCACGAGCATTTTTTGTTGTTCAAATGTCAATTTTCAGACGCAATACGAAAATCAAAGTCTCTTACATAGTAAACACAATATCAATTTCTAGATATTGAAATATCCATCCGTAAAATCCGTGTTGCAACAAAGAAATACTGATAGATGAGCAAACGTGCATATAAGTACCCGATTTTAAGGGGGATTTATAATATATGAATGTTGCATGCATGCACTTTCTGATATTTAAGTTACTCGTCCTCTTACAACTGACTATATATGGACTATATTTTTGTCCGGGCGGAAGGTTGCGACACATGTTGTGTAAAGCAGTGTCTTCCGGTTTGTATTCCTCATGCATGAGCACTAGCATTAAACGATATCTCACTACATTCGATCGTTTAAAAATAGTTAAGACTTTGTTTTTCAGTTCATAATCTGTAAACCTGAATGGCATATTCTTTATCTCCATAAAATAAGCTTTGGCAGTTATCTCCCCCTTTCAAGCACATGTTTGGGTTGGAGTTATTGGTATTTAATGCCACTTTCAACAATAGTTCAGCTATATCGTGGCTGTTAGTATTTTTGGTGGAGGAAACCGGAGTACCTGGAGAAAATCACCAACATGCAGCAAGTCACTGACAAATTTAATCACATAACAGTTGTACATGTATCGTGTATACCTCAACATTTCAGAGACAAAAAAATTATTTTATTCATACATTAAGGGCTAGCACATCACTTTCAATACCTAGTCACATACTGTTCAAAGTTAAGTTCATTAGCTGTTTCGAAGCATACCTCATCATTCTCTATATATCCATTTGACTCGCAACAAATACCATCAGGAAAAAATCTTTTCTGTTCTTCTACTGCCTTGACATAACTTGTTGAACCTGAATATACAAAAAAATAGACAAAGCTAACTATAACAAAGGGTCAAACAATAACACTTCCTGTTAACAATGTTTTTGAGTTATCCAGAAGAAATTTAATGTATTATTAAAATGTTAATACTCTAAGGCCACTTGAAATACACAGGAAAATTATTTATTTAGGTCAAATTAAACTTAATCTGCTATTCAGAATTTGGCATAGTCAAAAGTAGTACTTATCTAAACACTGCATTGAAGTGATATTATTGGAAGAATTTTATTGCATATCCTTTTATCTTAATCAGAATCAGTCAGGACAGACATTGATGCCAAAATTAATCATTTCTATTCAGTAATTATTTTTCTGTGTCACGGTCAAGAGTTTTTATAAATAATTTAAGGCAAAATTGAGTGTTTTGTGATGGGTCAAGCAGTTAGCATGATAGAAAATTCTTACTTGACTTTATCATAAAAGTTTCAAGTACAAGCTTTGTACTCATACTCGAAGAACAAAACTCAAAACATCATACCTACTAAATACAGCATACTGATTGGGTGATTTAGGAGTACGGGAATGATTTTAATACTCCAAAATTTAATGACATGCGGTCAAATAAAAAAAAAAGTCATGTACTGCATGAAAATATTTTACCATGGAATGCATTAGTGACTGTGTCAACACCAAAAGTTCCTCTCCACAAGAACTGACTTTGTCTTCTGGCATTTAGAGGGTCTGTAGGTCCAAGTAAGTCCAGCAACTTTTTCACACCATTTTCCCTTTGTAATACCAGACATAAACTTGGTCCAGATTTTAAATATATCATGTGCTTTTCTAAAGTGTCGGGTTCCTGTAATAAAAAAAAACCCAAAAAACTTTAATATTTAAATATTAATGAATGCGTATATGAAATTAGAAGACAAATATGTTTTGTATTTTGATTAATAAGTGTGAATATGTGTCAAGTACTAATACCCTGTGGTTTTCCTCATATGGTCAAGCATCTTTCACCTTTATCTGTATATTTGTTTTCTCATTTCTGATTTTGTCAATTACGGGAATTTACAAAGTTCCTGAAATTGGTTGGAGTTTCACTATTTTGTTTTTTGTTTTTATCAAAATATCCAACCTCTTTTGTCTTAATCTGGTGCAGGAAAATCAACAATATTGGAAATCAAATTAGTGTCCCTTTCTCAACATAAAGATATAATTACCAAACTGTCATCATCCTTAGTGAGGTACTGAATATCTTCCTCTAACAGAACCTGTAGTCTCATGCCCACCACTTTGAAGCCTTCTTGTACAATTTTTTTGACAATCTTAGAAAGATGACGTTTTACAGCTCTAGGTTTGATAATTAGCAGTGTAGTTATTAATTGTGGTCCTGATGTCATTACACAAAATATTGACTCCTTCAGTGCTGCAGATCTTGTTAAAATACTATCATTGGCTTCTCTGTAAATTCAAAATTTGCAATTATTATCAAACATCATATATTTATTTTTGCATCTAAACATACCTCCCATCCTAGTAAAGTAGATGATTTTGAAATAAAATACTTGCAATTAAAGTTTCCAGATAAAAAAAAATGATATATAAAAAAAGAAATTGTTCCAAAATAATATCTTTCATGTCACCTAGACATGTATTTTAAAAAAAAATCAGGTTCAATGAGAAAATGATTAGCTCTTCAAAACTATATACATTTATTTAAAGCAAAAAAAATAATGCATATTAGATATTCACATTTCACAAGCATTAAGTCATATTTATACCATAGTTTTCTGATTTAACCGTTTAACTCGGAAAACCATGGTATGAATGAATTGTAACATGAAGCAATGCAATAACACATCTAGGCCATTGATAATTTCAAGGCTTTGAGAGTAATAAAACAACAGCCTAGATTTATAGTGTGTAATATCTCGTATTGGCATGTATTATTTCATAGTTCTTAGCTGTTGTTTACATTCTGGAATATAAACCATAAAAAGATCAAAAGAAAAGAAAGCATTCATGTTACAATACTGAGATGTAAATATGGTGAGAGAGGTCTGGATTGAGGTTATACTTACTTTGAATGTACAAGTTTACTGAGAGGTAGATATGGTAAGAGAGGTCTACATTGAGGATCACCATAGAGTTCTCTGTCTGTGAAGAAAGCTCTAGTAAAGGAATAAGCTTCCTCTGCTGTCCTTGACATTAAGTAGTCCATATGTGATGACTTTAAGTCTGGTCGTGGAATAACTTGTTCTAATTTTTTAAATGCATTTATACCCCTCAATACCAATACAAGAGCTGGTTCTAAAATTAAAATAAGGGAACTGAATCTATTTTATAATAAAAATGTAGTACAATAGTTTATGTTGTTGTTTGACCTATAATTGACATGTAGGCAAGTTTTTTTCTTCTTCTGCAGTGTAAATTTTATGCAGTCATAATATAAAAAATAATGAACAAAAAATATTCACATGTTTATGGAATGTTTTTAATATTGTGATACTTATCTGTATTTATCTTTTAATATTGTGATACTATACTGTATCTATCTTTTAATATTGTGATACTATACTGTATTTATCTTTTAATATTGTGATACTATACTGTATTTATCTTTTAATGTTGTGATACTATACTGTATTTATCTTTTAATATTGTGATACTATACTGTATTTATCTTTTAATATTGTGATACTATACTGTATTTATCTTTTAATGTTGTGATACTATACTGTATTTATCTTTTAATATTGTGATACTATACTGTATTTATCTTTTAATGTTGTGATACTATACTGTATTTATCTTTTAATATTGTGATACTATACTGTATCTATATTTTATCCATCTAAATCTCCTTCAAATTCTTTAAATAATATATAAAAACGTGCTGGATATCAAAATATGATGCACCATGATATAGCTGAAATATTGCTCAAGTTGGTGTTAAACACCAATCAATCAATCAAAATATGACAGATGGAGAAAGACCATCAGACAAGAAAAAAACTAAATCACAATCAATGAATCATTATATTGATTGGCTATTTTTCTTATCACCAATACTGCCACGATATAACTGAAATATTGTTGAAAGTGGCATTAAACACCATAAAACCAACCAAACTTATCACCAATACATGCTTGTGTGCTGTGTTTTAATGTTCTATCTAGAAGAAAATAACATAAAGAGTTAAAATTCAATTACTTCGTACAGTTCTGTTTTGCTCTAGCCCAGATGGCATACATAGTTTTACATACTAACTTGATGTTTTATAGTCAGAGTTTGTCTTCTGTGTAGTGCAGTCACAAAAAAGTTTGTATACATGAGACCATCTTATAGGGGAATGTCATTGCCACAATCTCAATACGATAGTTGGATTACATCATCCAATGCAATCAATGTACATCACCTCTTAAGTAGTGAGTTTATTTCTGGAGAGGTGTACTTGATACAATTTATTGTGATAAAACTTGTCTGACTTGCTGTAGGTTGGTTGTTTTCTCTGGGTACTTTGGTTTCCCCCACCGATAAAAGAGACTGCCCCTTAATAACAGAAATATTCCTGACAGTGGTACTAAACACCAATAAACCATCATAAGCATTACCATATCATATAATTTAATGTATACCAACATTTATATGGTGTAATGTTATGTAATAAAAAAATTTAACCTATAAATTTACATACCATAAACATCTATACCATACCATATCATTTAATGTATGCCAACATTAATCAGGCATACTATTATTTATAACCTACAAATTTACATACCAGTAGTGAGTGTATGAAGGTTTTCTTTCCATCCTCTATCTCCTACTTCATAAGGTGTGATATCTTTGGCCTGAGAGATAGTCAGAGACGGTACCCATTTAATACCCAGTAATTCAAAGCCTTCTTTAAGAGGTAATACTGTAACTGTTTTACTATATGGTACCATATGTAACAACTTGCCTGTAAAATCATTAATAAAAATTATATGCAGCAATCCACATTTCTCTCGTCTTTCATCATGGTGATAGTCTAAAGCATTCTTTTCATTATTTCATTATCAGGGGCTGCCCTGGCTCCAAAAATGTTGGCGTCAGAAAATCGCCAGGTATCAAATTCTGTCGCCAGTTCTAAAAAGTTGGAGCCAGAAAATTTAGATGCCATAACTTGTTCCTACAAAATCGTTCTTTGTCAAGCATGCAAATTTTATCACTCATGACGCCAGCTTTGAAGTCATGATACTGGTGTTCTATTAAAGGGTTACATGTCAAAAGGGTAAATTGTTATGTTTATTATGATCTTTTCTGTTATTTACTGGACATTTTATTTACTTTGGGGCCATTTTCATGCTGAAAATGAAACAGAAAATTTTGAGAACAACAATCGGAAGTTTACCTACAGTGTGTAAACAAAGAATGATTCCAGACATCTGTTATGGATTGTGACTTATCATGATTGACACGAAAATATTTTGATTCCAGATGATATCTACTATTTCATGGATTATTAAGTGCATGTTATCGATATGAAGACTTAATTTATTAATAAAAAGACATGTCAGTCTGAAAGTAAACATTTATTATTCACACATGTGTAAATTGATCCTTGAGCATTCACACATGTGTAAATTGATCCTTGAGCCATGTGCGTGAATTTGTAAACATTGACCATAGGATCATGAAGATTAAAGATATTTATCTCCAAATGATAAGCATTCTTGATTTTATTTACATTCATAAAACAATCAGGCAAGTTAGCACTGATCCAATTACCAGTGGTTTAAATTTTCTTTAATTACATCTACCTGTGACATGTGTGGAAGGTTACAGTAGCTTACCTGTGCCTGCAAACGACCACTTAATTACCTTTAATTGAATTTAGATAATTTTTGATCATGAAAATGTTGGCGCCAGAATTATTGCCAGCAACCGTTTTTTGGAGCCAGATAGAAAAAAAAATCGCCAAATGCAACATTAGCGAAGCCCAGCGCGACCCCTGATTATCATTCAGATCCCTTAATCAAATCTGATTAAAAATATTTATTTATCATCATTTTTGGAAGTAGTGATAAAAAAATATTGCCAGTTACTTATCTATTTATCTATTGATCTATCACTGGAATATATACATGTTGTTTTTTAAATCATTCCAATTCATAATGAAATTCTCACCAGTATTTACCTATCAAAATCTGATTACAATTAGATCCCTCTCCTTGACTTTTAGCAGCAGAGGCATAAGACCAGATGAGAGCCAAAAAGTCCTATTTGTTAATATTTAACTTAAATACAGACTTACCTATAAACAAACCACAAGACTTCAATATTTGGTTGCCTAATAGCAACACAGCAACAATCTGTTCAACTTCTGGGTTAGTATACAACTTAGGAAGAATAATACTAGGGTGAACTTGGATATCAAAATCAAAGCACTGAAAGACAAAATATATGATTATAAATGTATTCTAATACATATGTCCTTGCAATATGATTTTGATTGATTGATTTTTGGTGTTTAATGCCACTTTCAACAATATTTCAGCTATATCATGGCGACCAGTTTTAGTGGTGGAGGAAGCCGGAGTACCCGGAGAGAACCACCGACCATGGGAAAGCAACTGGTAAACTTTATCACTTGCGGCTGCGAGTCGAGTGCACCCTTTTTTGTAATTTACAAAGCCGGGCGCAAACCCACGCCGTATTGGTGATAGGCTTGTATGAGTTGTTAGATCCAGCGACCTAACTCATTGAGCCACCCGGGCCCCTATCTTGCAATATGCATTACATATACAGTTAAACATGTACATGCAGTCACCTGTATTAAAAAGCCACCTTTTTCTTGTCCTCTCTGAAAATTTCATATGAAATGAATCTCTTTTAAGAGGTCACTTGTCTTAAAAGAACACGTTTCTTTATCCCATAGGTGACCTCTTAATACAGGTTTACCTGTACATGTATTTTTATAGAGCTGGTGTATGACAATCTTAATTACTATATGTGATAAAATGAGAAGTAAATTTGTAGGATAACCCTTTTGTTTAATGCAGAGATTTTATTGAGAAATAATCTTACATCATTTTTCATATATAAAACAAACAAAGAATGTCCATGTACATAAAAGAGCATATGAATTTTACATCACACTAAAAGAAAACATGTAATATTTATCCTTGGCATGTTTGCCTATAGCTAGTTCTATCATGTCTATCTAGAGCTGGTACTAACATAGTGGATCATATCACTCTTATAATCTTAAAAAGTAGATTGACTGGTTTTTTTTTTTTATAAAAATTTATTTAACATAGATCTGAAGGGACTCAAAATTTAAGTTTTCCTTGCAACTCAAGACATCCAATTTTGCCATACAGAAGTATTGACATTTTAAAAGATCATATTATATTGGAATAGAATTCTGATTTAATGATAAATACCTTAGAGAAATCTCCACCTAGATGAGATAGTAATGTGTCTGAGTACCTAGCAGCATGGAACATATGTTTGGAAGATAAATAAAATTCAGATTGTTGTTGTATTGTACCTGTAAAGAGAATATTAACACTGTTATATTAAATCATCCATACAGCATTTCATAAAATAAACATGATGGATTATGTTTTTTAAAACCAAATGATTAAGACTAAGAGATGAAATACAATCATCCTTTTTGAGAAATATTTTCCTGTTGCTTACCAATGATAGGTACTTTTCATTCTTTAGACAAACTTCACTACAAAAGTAAACATGTTTCACAATTAATCAGAACATTGTAAATACATGCTGTAAACAAACTGATTAAACATCTCATTGCCATGACATGTTTTTTGACAGTGACTTTCTTCTATTATGATAGCTTCAGGTTTTGCTGTCACCAATGTTTTGAACATTTTGGCTTTCAAACTTTTTCCCTTAGTACTACTGATAACATACAAGTAGTATACAAGCACAGTAAGTGTGTATAAATTCATTGGCACATTACGTTTATCTTACCCATGATTCCTTGTAATGTCATCTGCACCATACAAGCCTCTACCAGACTAGCCACTCCATGTGTTGCATTTTCTTTCTGTAGTAACAGTAGTGTACAAGGATATACAGATTCTGTATGTCTAGTCTGTTCTGTAACTACATCAGAATGGACCATTCCAGGACAAAATGTAGAAACAGTCTCTCCTGTTATACCTGTAAATATTCAATGTTTGCATTATGTAAGCAATATTTAAAGGATCAGCTGCAGAAAGCAGTCATTCACTTTATATTACTTTGTTCAAATTTTTCAAGAAAAGAATGAGATTACAACTTCTACCTTGAACTCTGGCAGCCATACAGCAGTCTTCACGCTTAACTTTTTACCTTACAAGCCCATCTGGCCTGCAAGTTCAAATATTTACAGGCCCACCATAAATTCTACAGGCCCGAATTTGAAAACTACATTAATGACCATTAATTCAAACCACTAAAACTCAAAACATGATGATGTACCAAATATCATGTGGACATGTCAATTATGCATTAGGGAAAGCCATGAGAATGCAAGTAAAAAAAAACAAAGACACTTTATTTTGGATCCATGTTTAAATTAATCCCATGAAAATTCCAAAATCATATTGTCAATAGCATCCTCAGTATATTCACAGGAGTCGGAAGTTCTATCAATAATAAGGTATAGGGGCACTTCGAAGATCGCTGGGAAACTAGTGTTTTTTTATAGTTGCCCAGCGATCTTCGCAGTGCCCCTATACCTTATTATTGATAGAACTTCCGACTCCTGTGGTATATTCCATATCATCTGTCCACCTCCTCCTCCTCATCACAACCAATATTAAAAACTTGTGGTGTCATCATTGCATTTGACATATAATTTGGTGATAATTTTTAATATGTACCCCACCCCCCCTTTTTTTTCTTAAATACCGGTACATCTACATCTATGGTGTTGACTTGAAAAAGGTCGTTGACCCATCACTCAAATATCACTATGCTTTGAATTAATACCACACAAAATGCAGTAAGTCATATTTGTGTAGCCTTCAGCAGAAGAAATATGTATATGCCAATTTGCTCCACGGTCCAACTATATTATAACTATATTATAGATAGCTAGGGAATGCAAATATAACACAAACGTATATTGACACTGACAGTCATAAACTGAAGCAAGTAAAGATTGTAATTATTATTTGTCAGACTTCAAATCAGAGTGCAACAATGGAACAAAACTACTGTAGTTCAAAGTCTATTTTCTAACTGCAGAGGTATTAACTTAGACACAGGTCTGTCAGCATATACAGTTCTATAAATAGATCACAATTTTAAATAAAAAATACCGATCGGATTTGGAAGCAGATCGAAATAAAATCTGAAGTGTCTCCGTGCATTTCAACGAATTTTGAATGACCAACCTTCTCAAATATGAACATATTATATGAGAACTCAGATTCTATGTCACAGGATTGAGAAAAAAAAATAAATCAAAAGTTTGTTTGGTTAAAAGTAGCTTCGATCAACATTTCAAGTAGCACATTTACAGTGACTGATTGCGCCCCCCTTTCTCGTGGTGCCATTTTTATTTGATATTGAACGAAATTAAAGTTTCTTTAAACCGAAATGGATTACTTTTCAAGAAAGTCACGTTCAAAATACTTAATGAATACCATAGATTTCAATAAACACGATGTCGATATTTTCATAAATGGCACGTGGCAAAAATACGCAGGCAACATGGTGACTCTTCAAAATTACAAGGCTACTTGAATTTCGCTTTTGACCAACGAGAAATCGAAGTCAACCTTCACAAGGCAACTACTTCGCCCTCTAACGTTAGCCCTGCTTCTCGTCCTTTTTTAAAACCTACATGATGCCGATTGATGGTAAAAATATCAACCAATCAAATTGCAAAAAAAAAGACACGAAATCTATTTCGAATATCGGAAATTCTTAAAAGGGCTTGTTTGTCTACCCATTTTTTGCATTGACTCAGCAGCAACTGAAAACGGAGAACAATTAACTAAATATCTACACACAATATCTTATGAAATCAACTTTTGAAACTGTATGACTTTTTTTTTCACAGGCCCGTTGGACTTGTGGAACTACTCATTTTATACGCCCGTGTACAATTTTACACGCCACAGGCTTCGGATTATCGCCTAATTTTGAAGATTGATACAGGATAGAGGGATTAAGGTTAACTTTTACAGACTAGTAGTAGTAGCCAACTGGGCTACAAGGAAAAAATAAGTAGTAGCCCAAACAAAAGGTTAATAGCCCAACTTTTTATGAAAGAATTGCATTCACTGGTTGAGGATCGCAAAGCGATCCGAACTGCTAGTGGGGTTTGTGGGCATGCCTCCCCCCTCCACCAAGTAAATTTTGCAAAAGTAGACCCTAAATCCTGCAATCTGAGTGAACTGAAAGTAATTTTATTGAACTGGAAAAAGACCTTTCTTGGGGGGAGAATTTTTTTTATGTGTATTCCTCCATCTGACCTGTCCACTCGCACTCCAATTCCTGAAATTTGGTTTTGATTTGATCAAATATGTCATGTAAACATAACATGATGGTTAAGACTAATATTATGGATTTGGCAATTAAAACAAAGAAAAAAGCAATATAACATAAAAATATCAATGAAAACAGAAACGATATATTAATAAGAGAAATATTTCATTAAAATTTCTGTCAAGAACTTTTTCATAAATGACTAATGTGAAAATAACACGGAAGTATGTTAAACGTCAATAATGAGAACAGCAGCTGTTCCTTCTATTTTACCCAAAACATCTCGGAGCGCAACATAACAATTCTATCAGACTTACTCCGGAGGTCTCGGTTTTATTCATTTAATATTCACACAAAATACAGAGAATCATGCGATAAACCTATTTTGACAACCAGAGGCTCCCAGGAGCCTGTAATCGCTCACCTGGATCAAAGCTGCTTTCAATAACAACGCAACTGCACTGTGGTGTGCCATCTTGGTGGGAGAGTGTGACTGCAGGACATCATTTGGAAAAGGACCATCAAATGACTATTCCATCAAAGTTTGGTTCTAATTGAGCTACTGGTTCCAGACAAGATGGTTTTTATGTGAATTTCCCATAGGGTCCTATGTTAA
>MJUT01047372.1:49538-62070 GCA_002080005.1 Gigantidas platifrons
CTATGTTAAGCTAAGTTCGGCTGTGGGGACCATCTTGGTCGATAGATCTGGACATACTGAACATGTTTGCTGTTTAAACTTAACATCCATCTCTTATAGTGTTTGAAATATAACACGAAAAGCATTAAAATTTTTAAAATTTTATGGAAAAAAGGGCAATAACTCCAAAATGGGCAATGGGATTTACCCCCCTTTTTTCTATTTGTAGCTTGGTGGCCATCTTGGTTTGAAGTCGGAAACATCGGACACAATTTTGGAAGGGGGCCATCCAAGGACCATTCCACCAAAGTTTGGTTGCAATTGGCCCAGTAGTTTCTGAGGAGAAGATTAAAATGTGAAATGTTGACGGACGGACGACAGACGACGGACGAAAAGTGATGGCAATAGCTCACATGACCCTTTGGGTCAGGTGAGCTAAAAAGGGGAATTCCAAGATGTTGATTTACGACCAGCGGAACTTCGATCTGCACCTGACTAAATTAAATTGTGCAATCACAAATTGGCGACGATTATACGTACTATATGTTATGTCGCCCAACACAAATGTTACTTGCATTTGTGACTGGGCGACCGCTAATCTTAATCCTTGGAATATCAGAACAGATTGATACCAGGCCTCTACATTAACATATTTTTCAACTTGTCCCTTCGGACAACTATCTAAAAAAAAGTACTTGTCCGACTCAATCTTTTAGTTGTCCGAAAAAATTTAATAAAAATTACAAAAACTAGAAAATAACTATCAGCAATGTGGTTCTTTCCGTTGGTGGTTTACTATCAATAAACTATTTGAATTTGAATTGAATTATAATTACAAAATGCCAGTTGTCGCTCAATCAAATTGCTGAAAAGATACGGATCAAGTATACATGTATGTCATTTTATAACAACAATTTATAAATAGTTCTTCCATTTTTAAAAGCCAGATAATACATGTGCCTGTGATCATATGTGGCTAAACAGTGCTTCAGTACTTTGATAATGTACACAAACATATACTTCGATTTCGTAACAACAATTTATAAATAGTTCTTCCATTTGTAAAAGCCAGATAATATATGTGCCTGTGATCATATGTGGCTAAACAGTACTTCAGTACTTTGATAATGTACAAACCGGAAATGGAATATTTCATTAATACATTCGGAATATCTCTTGGTTCACTGCTATAATTAGCGATAGAGTACTTCAATAGAAACTGATATTTTTAAACACATTAAAATAATTATTTAAGAAGTTTTTGTCTGTCAAAATGACAAAGAAACACATTTTTATCATAGAAAATATCCTCCAAAAGGTAGGACAGTCATTTTTTTCACTTGTCCCATCAGACAACCATGATACAAGATCTACTTGTCCGACGTCAGTTTTCACTGGTACCGGACAATCGGACAAACGTTAATGTCGAGGCCTGGATACTAGGGATATTTCCTGGGCATTATCCAGTGTTTATTCTACAAATATCACATATGTCTCACTAATACCATTATAAGAGAAAAAAAAATTCCACAAATTTTCAGCAATCAGTAAGCACTGTTATGTTCTGTACATGCATTCAGTCACATTGGAACTTTAATAAGAAAAAAATGAGGAATATATTTAGAGGTCCATCTTCCAATATTTCAAGCAAAACTCGATTTCAAGTTGCTTATATTCTTATGTGGAGAAAATTTAAAAGTGAAAAGTTAACAGACCACATCTAAGTGCTGCCAAGTCTGTGTAAAAACTCACATACCCAATGGATAAGAGAACTATTACACATAGCTACTGTATATATCATATTATTTATAACTCACCCAGTAAATTAGCCTTCTTTGTGTTGAGCTTGTTTCTACGTATTCCTCTGATCTGGTACCCTCGTCTTTGACAAGTAGACAAGACTATACCCATACATTTAGGTGGCACATGTGGTGATAGCACTAAGAAAATGTCATTTTTTGTTGTAGCAGTTAATGCAGCAGGAGGTCTATGAATTGCTGCATCAAAACAATTGTCTCTGGTATCAGACAGCGATGATTTACGTCCACGTCTACCTTTAGGACTTCCACTTCGATAAGTATCCTTACGTGTGTAAGGTGTACCTACATCAACACTGCCACCTGGTGGCACACGTCCACCAAACCAACGACTAAGTTCAGTCTGAACACGAGAGGCATTTCTAGGACAAAATAATAAACACTCATCTCTAGATTCTCCACCAAATAATGCACATAAAGAATTTGGATCGGTCCTTCGGGCCAGAATAGGATCTGATGGTCCTACAGCATCCAGCCATATAGACCTAGCAAATGTTCCTCTTAAGGCAATAGCTAATACGGGTCCAATACTGTTTAACACATCAGTTTGTGAATTGTCATTAGAAACACTTGGTCCTGAGGCCAGACTGATGAGTTCTGAGGTAGGATATAACAAGCGTACACCTGCCAAATCCAATCCTTCCTGTAATATCCTGTTACTTATACCCATCATTGCCCGAGGATCATAAAATATTTTTCTGTATATTAATGACATTGTCACTTGTGTTTCATAATTAACTTCACCAACATTTTGATCACAGAAAGCTTCTTCACTGTCTATTGTTTGCCAGAAGAATCCTACAGATGAATTGAATACTTTGTGAGCTGCCTGTGGATCAGAGTTAACTTGTACAAATGTGGATAGGGGTTTTGTGGTAATATTAGGTAATGGAGGACGATACACGTATGTTGGTTCATTTGAGACAGGATTGACTTGTGTACAAGGTACTTCTACAGACACCATATCTTGTAGCCAAGGACAAACAGAATGTAGGGTGTTGGTGGATAGAAATTTGGTAACAAATTGTTGAAAAGCAGAACTGCCTTTCATTTCATCCTTTACCTGAAACAAACAATGGTAATAAATGGTTAAAATTATACTTCAAAATTGTTGTAATGCTTGTTATTATATTTATCCACAGGTATAGATGCTTTTTAATATAACTCACTGCTCCTCATGTCAATAGAATCCTCAAAAAATGAACATAAACATTATTATATTTGTCACTGAATTCTATATATTATGCTTAAAACTCTCACACAAAAAATACATTCCCTCGTATTTGATACATTTTGTATTGGTAAGTGCTAGTAATTCTTAGTTATCTCTATACAAAAGAAGATGAACTGTGAGCTAATGCTCACTTATGATACCCCCGCATATATGTTCAATGTGTATAAAAACCAACTAAGTCTGCAAACAGGAAGTAGGAATCTGAAGGGTCCAAAAACGCTTCACACAATATGGCATACCTATATGAAGCTTGTGGCCAAATATCAGATTTCTGCTATCAATAGTTGCTGAGAAAAGAGCGACGAAAAATATCATGGGACGGACAGAGGTAAAACAGTATACTACCTCCCCTCCGGTGGAGCTGGGGTATAAAAACTTTAAAAATAAGTAACATGTATAACATGATACATGTATTAACAATGTATATTAATCAGACAATACCCACCTTAGATTTTTTACTTTTCATATTAAATTGTTTGTCATAGTCCCTGGGTGCTGCTACAACCACCTGTAAACATAATTGTTCATCCATACATTCTTGTTGTAAACCAAGGACATAGAAAGGAGGAGCACAATCATCATCTCTTCCTTTCTCCTGAAGGAATGAAAAGTCATGTGGTACCAATGATAGTAACCATGCCAACAAAACAGTGTAACTGGCAGATAATCCAACACCTGTAAAAATTAATTTTATTGTAAATAAAAACATTTTTGGCAGCAAATTTTTGCACAGTTTGATACTTTAGTGGTCAATCAGTAATTATTTCTTATCAACATTGTAATCTGAAACTGGAAATTTTCTGCATGGACAATCAGCAAATTATGTAGTTTCATGATCTCATGCAGTCAATGACGTCATGGTCATCGCGTGATCAGGTCAAATATTCATTTTTAATTGGTTGTAAATAAATTTCTTGTGAACAAGCGCACACTTGCGGCTTGCATATGTAGGGATACTAGGGCATTTTCAAAATTGTTTTTGATGCTGCCAGACGCCATCTTGTCAGTACATAAATTTGTGCAATCTTTTAATTACCCACCCACCTGCACCCTTTAATAGTATATCTCTGTGTATTTTGCAAATTGTATCTTTTTATTTGTAATGATACATGTCTATTGTCTGTATTAACATGAGTTTAAGGTGGCGGTTTTTTATTCCCCACCTTTGCATATCATTGTCGTTTATTCAGATTTTTTTTATTATTGCACAATTGTTTGTACAATTCAGTTTTATAATGATTTTATTGTATTATATCACAAATTTTGGATCTAATTTCACTGCAAATTAACTCAGACTCCTTGAACGATTAAGTTTTTGCTGGAGCAAATGAAGCTGCAGCTTGGTATGATCTGTCGGTCGTACACACAAAAACGCAACAGATTTATTAGTCATGATTTTAGGCTGTCTGCAATCTTTTCTTAATTTCATGGAAAAAATTTGGGTGACAAAAATTTATTTTTATATAAATTATTAATTGACAATACTACACCTGGAAAAATAAATATATATATATATATATATGGTTATATTTATAAGACAGGCGATACAAAACAGCTGGTTAAACCAATAGAAAATGCACTGTGAAAAGAAATAAAATCTAGGAAGAACTGTTTTAGATACCTAAAACTTATGTCTCCCCTTAATGCAACCATCTGTACAACAACCTATCTCGAAAGACGAAAACGTGATGGCCTGGACAAGAAAATACTATTTAAAAAACAATTATTTGACCTTGAGGTCAAAGGTCAAGGTCCCACAAAGGTCATTACGGTACACGGCACACCACATTATGGTCATGCACCCACATACCAAATATCATTGACCTATCTCGAAAGACAAAAATGTTATGGCCCAGACAAGAAAATAGTATTTAAAAAACAATTATTTTACTTTAAGGTCAAAGGTCAAGGTCCCACGAAGGTCATTACGGTATGCGACACACCACTTTATGGTCATGCACCCACATACCAAATATCATTGACCTATCTCGAAAGACAAAAATGTTATGGCCCGGACAAGAAAATACTATTTAAAAAACAATTATTCAACCTTGAGGTCAAAGGTCAAGGTCTCACGAAGGTCATTACGGTACACGACACACCGCCTTATGGTCAAGCACCAACATACCAAAATAATTGACCTATCTGGAAAGACAAAAAAGTCATGGTCCGGACAAGCTTCGCTGAGAAGAAGCAGAAGAAGCGAAAGCAGAAGCAGAAGAAGCGGAAGAAAAAATCAGACTAAAACAATATGTCTCCCTTCGTTCGAAGGGGAGACATAATTAAGGTAACATAATGCAAGTTGAATATTCCTTAATGGATATGGTTTCCTAAAGGTGGTTTGACTGTACAATGCTTGTAAAAGTTGGTTCTATACTAACCTAGAGGTTCACTGGGCTGAGCCTGTGTCACTCACATTTCATTCTATTTAGAGGAAACTGTATACAGAACCTTCCATGAGTGCTTCCTATCAAATTTCAATTAATTTGACCAAATGAGAATGGCTTAAGAGAAGATTTTAGTTAATTGGCCAATCACAAACAAGAACAGCCTATGTGCACCCATGAAAATTTTGTACAGGCTAAGAGGTTTCAGAGGAGAAGATTTTTTAGAAAGTGACCAACCAGAAACAAGAATTGCCTATGGCACCATGCTTGCATACGGATTGGAACGAAATGAGCAATTTTAATACAGGACCTTCCAAAGATGCTTCCAACCAAGTTTTGGTTCATTTGGCAAAACGATTTCAGAGAAGATTTCTTAGAAATCGACCAACGAGAAACAAAAATTGCCTATGGTGTCCATGTTTGTTAAAGGTTTGAGACCAAATGAGAAAATTTATAAGGACTTCCCATAGATGCTTCCTTTCTACCAAGTTTCGGTTTAATTAGCTAAGCACGTCAGAGGGGAAGATTAAAATGTGACAGATGACGGATGCCAAGGTGAGTTAAAAAAGTCTGACGTCACTAAAGTTTCATAAGGTCTTATACTAAAAAGAAATCTGATGTCATTAAAGTTTCATTCTGAATGTACCAGGTCAATGGTCAGTGAGAAATTATTACAAAAGTCATATATTCAAAATAAAATACAAGATACATACACTGGGATATATAAAAACATATATATGCATATTTGAAATGTAAATCAATTAGGATGGGAAGACCTGTTTATATCAAAAACTGCACATTATCACAAAATCCTTTGCAGACCTGCATGGTTTTATATGGCACAGTCAAACCTGTCTTAACGACCCCCTGTATTCAGCGACTTACTGTCTTATCCGACCATTTTCATTCCTCCCAACGAATTTTACTATATACTTTAACTGTATTCAACGACCCCCTGCCTTACGCAACTAACGACCGATTTGTTTCCACTGTTTGAAAGGTAAATCCTGTGTTAACCGACTTTCATAATTGCTGATATCTGCATGATCTACCGACAACATCTCACTCCCAAAGTCCATACCTGTTACTAGTTCATAATAATAGATTTTTCATATTAAATGAAGTCACGATTAGCGTTATTGTGTAAGACCACCATTTTTTTTTACAGGTAAGTTGTTCACGTGATGATTTATTATTGTTGTTTTGGTCTATTTGGGTTTATTTCTTATTTATATTAAATATTTAAAATTGCTTACTATAGAAAATACCGTTTTAATTTTTCAGTTTAACGTGCGGTAACAGATCAAGGTAAACACATGCTGATTGTGTGATTAGGCTATTTATAGCTTTCGACGAGTGATTGAAGTTGAATTTTAACGTTTTGTCAGGAAATTTCATTCTTCTTATCATAATGATTAATTCTAATTACGATGACAATAGATGTTGAAAGAAAGTAAAAAAAACTCGATCTTTTAATATAATTCTTTTTTTTTTTAATTTCACCCACAAAGGATGGAAATATTTAACGATATTAATTGAACATATTTTTTATTTCATTTT
Organism: Gigantidas platifrons; assembly: GCA_002080005.1. Lineage (NCBI taxonomy): Eukaryota > Metazoa > Mollusca > Bivalvia > Mytilida > Modiolidae > Gigantidas > Gigantidas platifrons. The sequence goes on from MJUT01047372.1 coordinate 56,516, forward strand.
TATACCCTTTTCTTGCCAGAATTTAAGCTCTATTCATGCATTTGTCCTCCACACGAACGGGTTAAAAGTTGATGCGGATTATACACCCAAACTATGTTTTTCATCTCAAGATTTTGGGAGCATATATCATAACCTGTATTACAACGACTCCCTGTCTTATGCACCCTTTTTTCAGAACTCCCTTCAATGGTCGCTAGTTTGACTATATAAAATATAATTCTAACATGTGGTTCATTGATATAACATCTCAAGTAGAAGCATGTCAACACAAACCTGTATCAGCACTTCTACTTTTACCACGGTGTAGGATGATCTCTCCGTTACTTGATAGATGTATTGTTAACAGTAAACATTTATGGTCTGGTCCTAGTATAGATGGTAGAGTCTTAGGAGCAGGTTCATAGGAGGCTTCCTAAAATATATACATCAAAAACAATTGTATATATATTATACAGATTCATTTTTCTGTAAATAATCTATGTGTTCAAACTACATGTAATTAAAGAATCAAATACACCGTGAATATATTTTTTCTATGCATACACAAAAAAATGGATATTTCAGCATTTAAAACCTGCTAAATATCTCATCTAAAATTAAAATAATTTGTACTGTTTACAATCTACAAATCCTTTATATAATTTTTTAGGGCTATGGTGTAAAACACCACTTTCAACAGAACACCTCGCTATGAGCGGGATGTGAACTCACTATTTTAGTTGTGATAGGCACTGATTGCATAGGTAGCTGTGACTCCGACTAATATACGATCACAACCACGACTGCCCCTAAACTAAATTTTTTTTTTTTTTTTTTTTAGATCTTTTACTAACATATTATTATCTGTTCTAATTTCCCTCCAAAGTGAAATGTGAAGTTATTTATACATCAATGGTTCATTTAATATACCTATAAATTATAAAAGCAACTTGATGTTAAAACAGGTATGTGATAGTACTGGAATTTTTCCAACTTGAAGAACACCATTGGTCAAAACGTAGGTATATTTATAGGAATTACATTATCATCCATAATTTATTAAAATGCTATGCTATTAATGACAAATGACTTGAAGAACTTACAATATCAAAGACAACAGGTGTAGCCTCTGCACTGTCCTGTTTCCCACTAACAGCTGCTGATGGACGTAATGCTTCTAAACGTTTAGATAACCTCAATCTGGCTTGTCTTTCTGACTCTTTCTGCTCTCTTATTTTTCTGTTAATAAAAATACATACATATCTAACCTGTCTTAGAAATATAAACAATAATTATAGATTTTTCTTCATAATGAAATTCAAACATAGTTCATATAATATTCTTTTAAAAAATGAAATAATAGCTTTACTAATTTCTCTAAAAATATTGCCGAGGAAATTAAAGTGAGTTTTAGTTACTTTACATTTAAAAACCTATTATAAAAATGTCACAATAAGCATGTCATATTTTTTGTCTTCAAATTATGTTATTCAATTCAATATTAAAATATACTCCTTGTAGTTGTTCCTGAAAAACATACATGGCATACTTAGATCACTTAGCTTCCATGGGTGGGTGTCTAAAACATTTGACAGTAAAAATTCAACAGAAAATTGTCACCATACTTTAGGTTAGGTTAGGTTTATGGTGTTTAATGCCACTTTCAACAATATTTCAGTTATATCGTGGTGGTCAGGTTTATTGGTAGGGTCATCCCTGGGTAACATATATGTTTAGTAAAACAGCTCTTACCTTGCTTCTTCCTGTTTTCTCTGCTTTTCTTTCTCCTCTTGTTCAGCCTGAAGCTGTGCCTCCTGATCCACAGTAGATATTTCTACAGTTTCTTCCTGTTGTCGTGTTCTAGCACGGCTATCTATCACATGATCCAGGTTTAATACTCGATTTGGCTGCTTAATAGGTCTAAATAAAACAATATTTTAAGATCTAAGCAATTAAAAAATAACAAACAAAGCAACAAATGCTGTCTAAAGAGATACATTTTTATGTCTTTACTTTTTATTTATTTTCCCATGATTTCGTCTCCCCCCTTTTTTATAAAAAAAAATGAGTTAGATAATTTGCCTTGTACTTAAGTCCATAAATATATATGATTACAAAATTCAGTATTAAGTGAATTTTCATTGGACTAAATCAACATTCAATTTAATATTGATTATAATAACAATACTACAAAATAAGTCTTTTATAAATGTCAACTTAGTGGTAAGTTTTCCGGGGAAGACATGAGTCGTCTGCAAACTTATTTTCTTTAGATTACTTCATCATTGAAAGTAACATCATGATGAAAAAGTATATTATTCTAAATTTTGTGATATAGTTAGTTTTGACTGATGAAGTTTATGAAAATTACAATTTATTCTGACATGATGAATTATTTGAAGGATGAGATATTATCATGCAAATAAAAATAATGCATAGCTAAGTTCCATCAAAAAGGATGTAGACATGCGATACAGTTCTCCATACTGATGCTCTGTGCCATATACCAGGAAGCTAGCCTGTGTGGTTCTTGGGAAAAATGTGACAAATTTTTCTATCTAAAAATATTCTAAGTTGCGGCAAACAGGAAGTGGACATGCGGCAGATTTGAAACTATCTTACACGATACAGTTCTTCATACTGATGCTCTGTGCCAGATATCAGGAAGCTAACCTGTCTGGTTCCTGAGAAAATGTGACAGAAATTATTGTGTGACAAATTTTTCTATATAAAAACTAATGTAAATTCCGTCAAACAGGAAGTGGACATGCGGCAGATTCGAAACTGTCTTACACGATACAGTTCTCCATAATGATGCTCTGTGCCAAATATCAAGAAGCTGGCATGTGTAGTTCCTGAGAAAAATGTGACAGAAATTATTTTATGACAAATTTTTCGATATCGACGGAACAGGAAGTGGACATACGGCAGATTCGAAACTGTCTTACACGATACAGTTCTCCATACTGATGCTCTGTGCCAAATATCAAGAAGCTGACCTGTGTGGTTTTGGAGAAAAATGTGACAGAAATTATTTTATGACAAATTTTTCTATATCAAAAATATTCTAAGTTCCGTCAAACAGGAAGTGGACATGCAGCAGATTCGAAACTGTCTTACACGCTACAGTTCTCCATACTGATGCTCTGTGCCAAATATCAAGAAGTTGGCCTGTGTGGTTCCGGAGAAAAATGTAACAGAAATTATTTTATGACAAATTTTTCGATATCAAAAATATTGTAAGTTCCGTCAAACAGGAAGTGGACATGCAGCAGATTCGAAACTGTCTTACACAATACAGTGCTCTATACTGATGCTCTGTGCCAAATATCAAGAAGCTGGCCTGTGTGGTTCCTGAGAAAAATGTGACGAAATTTTTTTCGATATAAAAAATATTGTAAGTTCCGTCAAACAGGAAGTGGACATGTGGCAGATTCGAAACTGTCTTACACGATACAGTTCTCCATACTGATGCTCTGTGCCAAATATCAAGAAGCTGGCCTGTGTGGTTCCTGAGAAAAATGTGACCGAAATTATTTTGTGAAGCCGATGCCAGACGACAGATAGTGATCCCTATATGTCGCCTCTGCGTAACGCAGGCGACATAATAATTATGAGTTCTAAGGACATAAAAAAATAAATATTGAAAGAGACAATATGTCAAGATCAATATTAGCTCCTCCAAAGGTCTGTAAAACTTATATTGACTTATACTCATGGTGAGATGCATTCAATAAAGCATAATGTTTTAAAATTTGTTAGTGTCTTGCGATAAGTCTGTGGTGTTGAGAGTGGCATTCACAACCGTAACAGGGGCCATCTTGGCCGTGATCGTATGGTAGTTGGATTTACAATCATCTATATATATGCAATCAGTGCTCATCACCACTGATGTTGTGAGTTCGAATCTCGATCTGGGTAAGGCATACAACATTATTTGATAAAGTTTGTCAATGACTTGCGATAGGTAGGTGGTTTTCTCCAGGTCCTCCACCAATAAAACTGACCACCACAATATAACTGAAATAGTTTTGAAAGTGGCGTTAAACACCAACAAACAAACAAACAACCCTAACACTGTGTTCTTCCGTTACACTTATTGGTATCATAACTGAAAATTGTATATTTATTACCAAACTATACTAACCTATGAGGCTTGGGCTTGTTTGGTAAAGCTACAGCATTAACTCCCTTTGATTTTAATGACTCCTTAATTTTTTGTCTTTGTTTATGCCATGAATCAACTTCTTCATCGTCGTCTGAATCACTGGAGTCTCTGTCAATGGTTAAAGTTAAAAAAATATATACATGTATTCTCTATTGTACAAAACAACATAAAAAAACTTAATTTACAGTCTATCAAGTAATTTACAGTCAAAAGATACGGTCAAGTTATACAACAATCTATAACACGTGTTGAGATATTTTCAAAACTGAAGGGATTCACTATTAAGCTTATTGTTAATTTAATAGCTAGTTTGTCAAATTTCTGCATAACTGAATGAACCATAAATTTTCTCCTTGGGCATTTTAATTTTTCTCATGGTTATTTTAAAGTCAAATTTGTTTTTACATTGCAAGTAAAACCTCTTTTTTCAGTTATTTTATAGAGGGATTTCTTGGGCCATGTAAATATACATTTTCTGCATTCATGGTAATCCATAATCATAGCAATGCAACTGTTTTCAAATCAATATACATTCTAACATTTAATTTTCAAAATTTACAAAATGTTATAAATATATTATTTTTTGTAAGAACAGATGCAGTCAGAAGACAATCATTTTTACCTGTCAGGTGATATATTAAGTATCCTCTGTACTCTTTCTATACTTTGCTGTTGTTCCTGTTTAGTTTTATCAAAGTCTCTTAGATCTATAAATACTGTTGTTTTACCTGGGTCCTCTTTTGGAGCTGAAACAATAAAGCAGATTGACAGTTAAGATAGCAAGTAGTCTTAATGGGATATTAAAGTTCCCCTCCTTATTCTTAAATTGATGATGATTATTTTTATTCATATAAAGTACTAAAAAACATTTTTCAAACCCATAGGCCCTCAATTTATGCCATCAAGTAATGATAGAAATGCATAAAATACAGATAAATGTATTAATGTTCAGGATACATTGTGATGATTGTCTCCATCATGATGACCTCTGATGTTACTTCAACTGAGTGTGCATCATAAGTGCATCAATCATGTTTATTAAATTGCCTCATTATTTTCTTCTTCTATCACATGGAATCATTTCAACTTGACGTAAACCCACTACTTTTTTTTAAAGTACAAGCATTATCAATGCTAAACTTAATTTTGAAAGAACTTCTTAATTCACTAACTATGTGCAGCGTCCATGACATTCCAACAAGCAGTGTGATTCCAACTTTTACGAACATCGTAACCAGCCAGTTATGAATAATGAATTAACGTTGACATATTTACCTGGTAGTTTAATACTAGGTCTTACTGTAGGAGTTATAATTCTGACAGGTAATTTACCTGGTAGTTTAATACTAGGCCTTACTGTAGGAGTTATAATTCTGACAGGTAACTTACCTGGTGGTTTAATACTAGG
>MJUT01047372.1:72395-97268 GCA_002080005.1 Gigantidas platifrons
GACGTCTTTCTCGTTAGCATCACAATCTGATGAGACAGGGTCGGGGGTACTTGTACGTCTTGTGAGCCAGAGTCAATCATATTTTCAGTTTCTTTTCTCACGGAATCGTCAGGATCGAAATTGTTATTTCCATCTCGACCAACAAACGAAAACAAAGTCTTTTTGCCAGGTAAAACAGGCAGACGCTGCTTTTTTTCGGAGGCATTTTTCTAAGAAATTCAACTAAATACTGCCAAACAATAACTTGCAGACACGTACTTTCAGAAATATAATTTTTCGTTAAAATAAAATTTGATATTGAATTTTGGGATGATTTTATACAAATTTTCATTCACTTGATTCATATTTGACAAAAATCAAATTTACAAACGTTTATTTGGAGTAACATTTGAAAAAAAAGTCACATCATTTGTTGTTATTCTTTTCCGGTATTTAGACATTTCATAATTATATTTACTTCAGCGTTAAGCAAAGTAAAAACCACGAGACAGTCCGATAAATGTATAAATAGGCAAAACATTCTCAATGATCCGATTTCGACACGATTATGCATAATTCAGTGGGGTTCACTGTTTTTCAAGGGGTTCACTGGAATTCGGTGTACCGCACGACTGATGACTATCGTTCCATGGATACCGAACCTTGCAAAATTATTGTGCGCCACACGGGCGCTTACATTTTACTTTCACTGCGCCATTTTTCAGCTTAATGCGCAAATTGCGCATGGCGCTGGACTTTCCCGATCACTGGAGGCATCAAGAGCAATTATTTTGACTGTGAAACACTTAATTAAACAATTATTGATAAATTAGAAATTGATTGAATGCATTTTACATTGGAGTTTTCAATACCTGGAAGGGAGCACAGATATTGGTCTGAATTCACTGAAAACCCAAAAGAAAAGTGGTAAGATCACATGTAATGTATGACTACACATGGCAGTCAAAAATGGAACTTGATATCCCAGAATTCTCATTTTCTACAGCAATATTAGTGGTTGTGGTTGAATTTCATTTTTTCAAGGCTGCATGAAGAATGAAACAGGGAACGGTATAAAATCAAAATTTGGATATAGTTATAGACAGTACTGGTTACAACACCATGGAGCAGTGAAAGATAAAATAAGGAAAGATCAGACAACACAAACTCCCACAAAAACTGAGCATAAGTCGGGTGCTTTGAAATGGTAGTAAGATTCACTTGCTCCAGATCATTCTAAGCTAGTTTTCATTTTCAATGTCATGACACAGGTTTTTGTAATCTCGTTGAGATTAGGATTCCAAAAAATTGTTTGTCTGTATCTTCATCCTAATCTCGTTTCAAGCCCTATCAAAGGTATTCTGGAAATTTTAAATTTGACCAACCGGTGCATTCCGATGGATATTTTGGCATGGACGGATTGTGTCAGATCAAGTGCAGGTAAGATTTCATAAATAGACATATTTTCTAGTTCAAATCTGCAAAATATTGATATTTCCTTACCTTTTACAGCGTATATCCGACAAAATAATCCAAAATTCACTTTAAATGGTCCGCCATTTTACTGAACCCTAAAACTACACCACGTGATCAAAAATCATGACGTATTTTGGTATAGTCTGTTTCGTAGTTCGAGATGTCGATGTCAGGATATAAGTAATAATATAATTTGACATAGACATCTCGAACTACGAAACAGACTATACCAAAATACGTCACGATTTTTGATCATGTGGTGTAGTTTTAGTGTTCAGTAAAATGGCGGACCATTTAAAGTGAATTTTGGATTATTTTGTCAGATATATGCTGTAAAAGGTAAGGAAATATCAATATTTTTGCAGATTTGAACTAGAAAATATGTCTATTTATGAAATCTTACCTGCACTTGATCTGACACAATCCATCCATGCCAAAATATCCATCGGAATGCACCGGTTGGTCAAATTTAAAATTTCCAGAATACTTTTGATAGGGCTTGAAACGAGATTAGGATGAAGATACAGACAAAAATTTCTTCGGAATGCTAATCTCAACGAGATTATGGTTTTTGTACATCATGTTGTCGTGAAATTCAGTATTTAAGGCATTTATAATAATATTTTTTATCAGTAAAACAACTACAAGTAGTAAAACAAAAACAACAATATTCACAGCACTGAACAGTACGTGTATGTAACATTTGTATTTCCAGAATCCATGGTAATTATGTCAACTATGAATAATTTGCAGACGCTTCATTTGGAATACAATCGCTTACTTCAATATCATTAACAAGACTAATGTCAGTTCGTACCATGAAATTAAAGGTTATAAAGCATTCGTTCTCTTGTTATTTTTACCATGCCTTTTCATAGACACTGTAGGCTAGAGGAAATTCAAAACAAGACTGTTCGTGTACTGGCGTTCAACATTCTTCACCATTAAAGATTCCCGGATGTTGACTATGAATACCTTTTTCCCCTTGCTCTTTTTAGTTTTTAGGAAGAAAACCAGTCGACCGGATGTTTAATATTTTATAGTTCAGATTTATCTCCCTTGCTAAAGAGAAGACAGAGGACTTGTGATTGTTCTGTGGTTATACGATATTTATTCCATGAAATAAGTAATCACTGAATAAGTTGCATTATTTTAGCTTAAAGCGTTGTATTTACTACTGTTGTATTTGTATATCACAAATAATGACTGTCACTGTCAGTTAACACTTTATTCTCTCGTCTTGACTCTTAGTCTTACTTGAGGACTAAGTTGTGACAGTTATTTTGTCAGTGGCTGTACACAGTACTCAGTAGCATCACAGGCACATGTTTCTAGTACAAATGGGAATGTTGTCTATCCATGTAATACAAGAAAAGGTGGCCATCTGATTTAATGACCTCTCCACTTTAATGCATTTGGTGGGTTCACAGTCCTTCCATTGTTACCCAATGGTAATTTTATTTACCATTGGTATGACATTGGTAACAGTGTTTACCATTGGTAGAATCCAATTGTAGCCATTCTTGCAGGCAAACCACAGTGCCGTAAGTTTTACCAATGCGGGAAAATTATATTTCCAAAATGGCGGAAGGAAAGATAGTCGAACTTATTTTATAAGAACAAAAGGAGGTGTGGGGTAAAATAGATAATGTGGACATTGTCTTGTCAACTTTAGGTGACACCAGCTTATAGATATGTAGGTTCCACTAAACGGTTTTGCTTGGAACATTGTCAACATATCTGTTCTGATAAAATGAATAAATTTTCAAGTTCGATTTTGGCCAACAGGGGCATAAATCGTGTCGGGAACATTCAACCTAATTATGTGTTATTAGAGCGAAGGTACCCGATCCACATTATTATGAAAATAGTGCATTGAATAAGCTCACATAATCCTTCGACTAATTGCCATTTATGGAGATATCCCAAATTCACGAAATCTTGAGGAAAAAACCATTATCAAGATCTTTTTCCAGTAGAGTTTTTGTCATAAAAATTGCAAGGAGAAAATGTTGGATATCTACTATATCACTTAAAAACTTAGAAGCTGCACCAAGAGCGCACGATACGCCCGACAACAGCTATGCCGAAACAATACAATAATACAGAACTGATTAATGGAAATCTTTGTAAACAATTTATTTGATAAACTACCAATACTAAAGCTTTTAGGACATACAATATGTCATCGTCGGAAACCCACGGCTGATTATGCTTCGTTCCTCACTCCATCGATGGAGTGAGGAACGAAGCGTAATCAGCCGTGGGTTTCCGACGATGACAATATGTAAGGTTTATCATAATCATGTTCTGTTTTTTCATCTGACGGATTGACAGACATAAGGAGAGTATATCATAATACGTCTCTTTGGGCTTACACCATACAACTCATCATTATCAAGCTACAGACCAAATAATAAATAGTTCCCATCAATACAAGCCAAGAAAACTTTGACCGAACACTGATATTAACGGACTGATGGACAGACGAAGGGTATACAATAATACGTCCTTTCGGGCGTGTAAAAATGACTCGTATGTTTATATTCAATGAATTAATTATGCATACCTACATGTATATACTATAAAAACATCAAGAGGTTCGAACATCAGGAATTGGTCCATGTGCATTGTTATATTCTGGTAAAGGACCAATCGCAAGTAGGTTGATTCAAATGTCATTCTAGTGAGTCGAAAGTGCGATTTAAAGTCATCGAGGGTGTAATCACGGGTGCAGCTTGAGGTCAAATTATTACCCCCCACCCCAGAAACCACTGTCATTTTAAGTAAGGAAAACACGTTTTTTTTTTTTTTTTAAACAAGTAGTCATGGCCTATTTGAATCAAATTTGTATTGTATTGATTCGGTTACAACTGAGCATATCGAAAAAAATTTAAAGAGAAAAATGAAACGCCTATGAACAGATGACATGAAACAACGTATCTTAAAGAAGTGCCGAGTTATTGAATGCAACATCAAAACTAGTGATAAACCATTTTGGTAGTCATGGTAGTTTCATTTTTAATGAATATATTTTTTCTTCACATGTTAGACTACTCCTGTGCCAATTCCGATCGTTTTTAACAGGATTCGTTGATTGCTGGTCAGCCACAACATTGCATTGTTATACTTATTAAGTAATAAAGAAGTTATTAAAGCAATTTACATTAAATTTTTGTCATGAAGTAATTTTGTTGTTGTTGCCTCAATGGAAGCTATACCGCTGGTGTAATTAGCAACCGTCAGCTGTAAATACTGCTTTACACGTGGTACATTATAATGTCTACGTGACCAAACAATATCTGTAAATGTCATCAGGGGTGGATACAGGGGGGGTGGGCACCCCCCACCCTAAAATTGGAAAAAATATGATTTTTTTGCGTAAAATCGTGATTTTTCACACGAAATACCCCCAAAATTTCCCCCCTCAACTTGAAATCCTGGAGCCGCCCCTGGTCATGGTATCATACAGACCTAATAGGACTGTAAAGTTTTTATTTTGTTGCTGCAATGCTAGCAACGCCGTTATAAGTCATTTGTCATAAGTCATATTAATTTACCAATCAAGGGCCCACAGGGGGCATATACAATATGAGCATTTATTACAATTGTTTTATAACATAGTAACAAAAAAGATGGGAAAAAAACCCAACAGCACTAATGTTTTCACCACTAGTTTAGAGCCATGTAGTCTTAGGTGTGTATTGATCCCTCTAACAAATTGAGGAGGAAATAAAATGTATCTTAAAATAAAGAAATATATTGACTACTTGAAGCACCAAGGGTCCATGCCATTAGGATGAACTTATGGACCACGCCAGTTTTGTGACTATAGTAACAGTATCAGAAAGCCAACAATAAAAAATATTGATTAAAAATACAGTAAAATCTGTCTAAAGCGGCCACCTTTGGGACTGAATAAAATGGCCGGTTTAGACAGTGAGCCGCTTTGTTAAGGGCTTTAGTTTTATTTTATTATTATTATTTTTTTTTTTTTTTNTTTTTTTTTGGTTCATGTTGTTTGAGTGAGGCCAGCCTTAAAAATATGTTTATTTCCCCTTTCCGACCCTAGCCTGAAAGATCTGGGTCGGTAGGTAGGTGAATTATTATTTTTTATCAAGCATGATTCTGCAGGCAGACAGACAAACTGATTTCTAGACACCCAATATCTTTGTTTATTGTCATATTATCTGTGCAATTGTAATCAAAGAATGTAATTTATGCTGTCCCTTGTCACAGACTTGTGGGATCTTGTTGGAAAATGTATCCATTGTCAGAAACTGATATCTTTGTATGTTGGCAACAGTTGGGCCATATCAATGAAAAGATTGAAGACTGAACAGTTTTTATTTGACTTTCAAGAGAAAACATATTTCTTTTTTTATTATTTTAAGAGGTTTCTTTTTGGGAATTGGTTTCCCACTCTGTTTACATGTATTATAAACAGGTAATACAATTTCACATAACGTAGCTTCAAACTCAGAAATGCTTCTACGAATATTCGGAACAGTCGGGACTCTAGGTTTTTAGTAATGATGACTCATGGTACGCTCCGGAAGAGTATTACATAATATGAATCCAATGCCGGAATCGGACACGAAAAAATTCTGGAAATTGCAACAACAACAAAAAAAATCACGGAACGGGCTGTAAAAAATTTTCAGTCGCGCCGATTTCGGCGAGTCGGTCGCAAAGGGGAAACAAACAATATTTTAATTTAGGCCTGAGTACTAGTATATTTACGACCTTTTGGATATTTGCAACATTGAATACTGAAAATGAGAAAAATTAAGTAAACATAATGTTTTATTTACATGCAAATAATTTATAGAATCAATCAAGAACATTAAAAGTTACCTCATTTCGTTCATAGTACAAACATCAAGCAGGGAGAACCAAGGGACGGTGCTAGTTAACAGACCTGTGACCCAATATAATCACAAATCTGAAAATCTTGTGCTCTCCGCAAGATGGTCAGCCCGTGGATTCATTATTCTATAATTCCAATTATCGAAATAATCTTAAAAAACAAAAAACAAAAATAAGGTAAAGTATTCACATCGTGGGGTGGCCATCAAGCAGGGAGCACCAAGGGACGGTGCCAGTTAACAGACCTGTGACCCAATATAATCACGAGTCTGAAAGTCTTGTGCTCTCCGCATGATGGCCAGCGCGTGGAATCCTTCAACTCTATTCATTTCGTGGGTGGTCATCAAGCAGGTAGCAGCAAGGGATGGTGCCAATTAACAGACTTGTGACTTAAATCACAAATCTGTAAGTCTTGTGTCCCCTGCAGAATGGCCATCACCAGAAATCAATATGCTTTAAAAATCAGAAAAAAAAGTATTATATAAAGGTTTTTTCTGGAAATTAAGCGTTAGCTTTTTGTACCATGTTACTAATTCTAGTAAGAATGAGAGGATCGGCCATAATTACAGTAAAGCCGGTACCAACGGCAACCAATGTGTTACCACTGGCAAGCCAATGTACAATGGCAACGGTTGGTAACCAATGTTACCCATTGGTATTAATGCCACCATTGGTTACAAAAATGTTGTTCACACTTAATAGGTACCATCGGTACAATTTTTAGACATTGGTACCAATGGTAATACACATAATTGTACCATTGGTAGATATGTGAACGCACCTATTATTTGCATATATATTTGCCCCTTGGCCTTGACCTTACATTGTTTGAGACCTCGGTTCTCCAAAGTCCCCCCCCCCTTTTAGGAGCAATATAATCATAGTACAGTCAACCTGTATTAAGAGGTCACCTTTGGGACCAAGAAAAAGTGGCCTTAAAAGAGGTTCAATTCATATGAAATGTTCTATGGCAGGTCAAGAAAAAGGTGACCTTTTAATACAGGTGACTGCTTAATAGAGGTGACTGCATGGACATGTTTAACTTTTACGTGTCACACAAGTCCATACTATTTTGCACAAATAAACTTACTTTTGAAATCCAAAATAATGCCTGCAAAACAATTCATCAACTGATAAACTAAAGAGAACGCAAACAAAAAATACTTATCGGAAGTCATTGGTTCAATGTTGTTCCGTAAGTTTATCCCTCGTATGTAAATATCTATGACGTCACATATAGCGCATTGCATTTTTGCCTTTATGTTCAAATGTAAATAAATTACTGTAAAAAAAATTCTTGTTTAAGCGAAAAAAGTTAAATCTAACAATGAAATGTCCAGCAAATAAAAATAAACCCCCAAAAATCTCATAAATTTCTATTCCATGTCACTGTTCCCTGATTTTTGGCACTTTATATAGAAAATTTGCTAAGCCTAAGGATCATCAACTTTCAACAGCCATTTATGAAAATTTGCTTGGCCTAATAATTTTATTTAGGTCACTTTCCCATCACTGGAATATTAACACACTTCCAAAGTGACTTGGGAGGGTTTCTATACCTGTTTCATCAAATACATCTGTTATATTGTAATGTTGAAAAGGGACTTGGTAAATATTGCAATTCTGACATATATTTTTCTAGTTTTAAGTATAAATTTCGTGTTTCAACCTCATATTTTGGACATTTTTGGTTTTGCATTTCCACATTGTTCTCAACTAAATATAGAACGCTGATCAGCTGTAAGATGATGTCACCGGACCTCCACATGCACTTAAGTTGTTGTAGGATCCTAATTTCAATGCACAGATTGCAGATAAAATTCACCTGAGAATGACCCTCTTGATAATACAAATGTAAATGTAATCAACAGTCTGTGCCAAAAACATTTTGACAAACTAGCCTGAACAGCATTTTAGAAGTTTTTTTCTATTTGATTAAGAAAATTTTATGTAATTTTTACTAGCCTCAATTAATTTTTACTAGACTGGGGCATAGGGCTAGTGGTTTTTGGCACAGACTGTAATCATATATCTGTACCAGAGGTACTTTGACTATGATCTAATTTATTTGTCATTTCGGGAAAAAGCTTGTTGAATTAGACAATAAAGAGTTAGGGCTATGGTGTTTTAACACCTTTTTCAACAATATTTCAGTTATATCGTGGCGGTCAGTTTTATTGGTGAAGGAAAGCAGAGTTCCCGGAGAAACCCACCGACCTGTCGCAAGTTAATGACAAACTTTATCACATAATGTTGTATCAAGTACACCTCACCCGAGCGACAATAGAATTAAGGTAGTTACAGCCAGTAGGTGGTAGTACATGTACATATAACATCACAACTTATAGATGTTTGAAATAAATATTTTGATGGTGTAATTAAAAGATAAATCTGTATTTTTGTTTTCTCTCCAGATGTCAATATGACCACAGAAGATGCTCAGTATGAAGCTTCTGATGAATCGTCTGAGAATGAGCTGCTAGAACGCAGTTTGTCTGTCTGGCATGGCTGGGATGTTAAAGATGAGTCATCTATACCACTAGATCTACATACAGCTTCTAGCATTGGACACTATGACAGCGTTAGGTCATTTATAACCAGGTTGGTGTAAAATTGGGTCATATAAATACATTATTTTTACTTAAATGTATCTAGCAACTTATAAGAATACATTTTCCATCAATAAACCATTTGCACGTTTCCAACTTTATTCTAAAATTATACACTTTTACATGTTTTATATAGGAGTTATTCCCCTTTAATGCTGACAATGCTGTCCTCTTTCATATTAAAATATCATATTTTTCCCATAATCTTTAAAAAAAAATTATCTTGTAACAACTTGTGAATTTTCTATTTCCTATAGAATTATCCTCTGATTTTTAGCAAAGTGCAAATATCCTCAAATTAGAAGAAATTCTTTGTCCTTTTGTTTGTTCTGTTTAGAACGGGTACCATTTTTCCTATCGTAAGGGGGGTAACATCTATAAAAAATATATAATTTTAGAATCATATCGGGAATGTGCAAAAGGTCCATTGAATGATAATTGTAAATTTAACCATGTCTGAGTATTCACTCAGACTGATCAAACTGCTGCAATAAGTTTTAATTTTTCATATTGTAATGAGCAAGCTTGCAAAGTTTTGAAGCATCCCCACTTAAAATGTAAGAGGAATTCCATGCAGAAAGTTTTTGATAGAAAATTTTAAGTTAAAAGGGGCAATAACTCCTTAAAAAAAGTGAGTAGTACACACAGTAGGTTATAGTAAGCAAAAAAATAAATAATAAATGTATAGTAGTAGACAAGCATTGGACATGTTAAAGGGAGAATAGAATCAGTAATTGAAGATAAACATATAATTGAAATAAAAACACGATAATGTTATAAAAATGAGAAAGAAACAACGCATTTGTCAAGTTCAGAGTTGCAGGTATATGTATTATTCTATATTAGTAAATTCTATTATGATAAATTTCAACTAAAAGTCATTTTTATAATAACAAAAATGTATTCAATGCCTCAGATTTAATATTCACTGGCTTTAAATGTCATGTGCTACTTGTTGTTAGTAATTTAAAATAGAACATTTCAGATAGAATTCCCTGTTCTCAAAAAAAAGTAGCATGTGACATTGTACAGCCAGTGAATATTACATCTTGAGGCATTGAATACTATACAGATATATCATGTTTGGGATGGGTATTTTTGAAAAATACCAGTCGAGAGACGATAAATTTCCCGAGCCGAATGGCAAGGGAAATTTAGTCTCAAGACTGGTATTTTTTGCAAATACCTGGCCTCCCAAACATGATATATCTGTTTAATTACACCGAATATTATTTAGAACACTGGCTAAATAAATAATACCTGTTGTTTGTCGTTTTGAGGACCTAACATGATGTATCTGTTTAATTCTACCGAATGTTGTTACATAATGCACAACTTATAACGTTTTACAAATTTTGTTACAAGCGTCTCAGTGAAGGGTAAAAATGGCAAATACGATTTTGCAAATACCATGAAAAAAAGTGAAATCTTATGCAAATACACCTATATGAAGTAAAATTTCTGCAAATTCACAATGCAAGGCCTGTATTTGTAATAAATATCACGGCTATTAACCAATCAGAATCTAGCATTCTTATATAAGGTGTAATTAATTCTTTTATTCCAAATATGGAATATAACAATTACAAACTTTTGATTCTGTAAATGTGTGGATTAATTGACTTGGAAAAAAAAATGATATTCACTTCGCCATTGGAGCTCTGACAGTGAATATCATCTTTTTTCAATAGTCAATAAATCCACACGTTTACAGAATCAACTGACAGTAATTGTATATTATTCAACCTGATACATATTGAAGACATTTATTTTCCCAACTTGTAATGTATATATACATTTGCTTTTAAGAAAACTAATTATAGATTTCATTACAAATATTTGAATTTTTTTGCTTTTGTTTGTAGAAAAGTAGATTTAGATCAAAAGAATCGTGGAGGATGGACACCATTGATGTATGCGTGTTATATTGGACATGATAATATCGTCAATCTGTTGTTAGATGCTTCTGTTAATGTTAATGTACAGAATAATAAGGGACAGACACCTTTAATGTTAGCTGCCAGCTGTGGAAATGAAAGTGTCGCTTATTTTATTTACCAGGTAAAGCAAATTTTTTTTCTTGTTTCAATCAAATATTGAAGATGGTTACCAATACAAGATGAAGTGTAGGTTAAAAAAAATAGCAGCATATTAAAATTTGCACAAGCATCATTCATTATATGAATATTATAAGCAGTTACTTCTTATTAAATTTATAAATTACATTCTTATATTATTATGTTCCCAATGTCCTTTTTGGGA
The DNA here is from genome assembly GCA_002080005.1 of Gigantidas platifrons. Classification (NCBI taxonomy): domain Eukaryota; kingdom Metazoa; phylum Mollusca; class Bivalvia; order Mytilida; family Modiolidae; genus Gigantidas; species Gigantidas platifrons. The sequence goes on from MJUT01047372.1 coordinate 83,591, forward strand.
AAATTGGAAGATGCTGTCACTGATGTATTGTATCCATTAAATATTGGTAGAATAGACATATTTTATTGTATTAAAAAATACATATATTTATATTACAGCAAGGAGGAGATTTAGAGGCCAGAGATAGGAAAGGATGGACAGCTTTGTTCCATGCTACTTATGCTGGGCACCAGAATGTTGTCAAGTTCTTGTTAGAACAAGGGGCACATATCAATGCTGTGTAAGTTTTTTACATGTATATTTTATTTTACAGAGGATCTATGCCTACATTTAAAGTTTGAATGCCACATCCTTCAATAATGATGTCTGTCAAATATTACATATTATTATATAAATAGCTGTGAATTACAGAATTTTCCGAGTTAAATAAAAACGATAATTTCACAGTGAAATTATCGTTTTTTAATTTCACTCTCGCTATATTTCGTGCCGTTTCATTGTCGATGTCATGTGAAGACTTCCAGTTTGAAACGTAAAGATTCAACGTTATTTGGCTTCGTGTACACTTCAATTTTGATCAAATTTAACTAAAATAATATTTCAAGGTTAGCATTTCAATTATTTTATTTTCGTGGGTGGCGCCATGTTTTTTGAAGCCATACATATTATAGTATATTCCTACGCTACACACGTAATATAGTGCAATTAAACTCATTTTATATTAAATTTGATTCGAAACATTTTGTTATCTATATAATAAATACTATAACTAATTGACGAGTTTCATTATCAAAGATATGTCACGAATGACCAAATAACGCAGTAACTCATGAATGCGCACAGCACATGAGTGAGTTACAACATTATTTGGTCATGAGTTATTTGATAATGAAACTCGTCAATTAGTTATAGTATAATTACACTATAACCTTTTTAAATATACCCTGGAACACATTATAATAGAAATCTTGGAAGTCAATTTTTATAGATAATATTTTGCTTAATATATAGAAATCCAGCCATCAAGAAGATGTAAGCAAACAGTAAGAAAAATGCAAAGATTCACTTCAACTCAAATAAAAAGGGCCACTTACTATCACAGAAATTAAGACTACATAATCATGAAGTGATTGAACAGTACAAAAGCAGGGTCAGTGATTGATCTGTTGTACAACAAAAGAAAAGAAAGTACATATTCTGTGGTTATTGTAAGGCTGCCACTATATATTTACAAAACTGCAAATTTGATATACATGTGGTACATACTTTTTATCAGAATAACCATTCACACTTTATTGACAGTTCAAGGATTATGAAAAAGTATATGATTTGTTTGTAATGTTGTCATTGGTTAAGAAATAAGTAATTCATTGAAGATATAAGAAAATAGTTTTTAGCCTCATTCATTTGTGATTTTTCAAACAGAGAACCAATCAATGGATTGACACCTTTCATGGAGGCTGCAGCTGAGGGCCATGAGAAAATTGTACAGTTATTTCTACAGCATGTAAGTTTAATTTGTATGTATATCTGTTAAATATGAGCACTCATGTTCTTACATTTACTTATATTTGACAAAATATTATCTTCATTGATAGTTCGTGCCCGGATTTGTAAATTACAAAAAAGGGTGCACTCGACTCACAGCCGCAAGTGATAAAGTTTACCAATTGCTTGTCCATGGTCAGTGGTTCTCTCCGGGTACTCCGGCTTCTTCTACCACTAAAACTGGTTGCCATGATATTCAATGTAGCTGAAATATTGCTGAAAGTGGCATTAAACACCAAAAATCAATCAATCAATCTTCATTGAAATATAAAAGTAGATTATGATATGTCCTGTCCTGTTCCTCACAGATGATAAAAACATTATCACACATGGTCATCAAACATTTGAGTATAATTTTCATACTCATACTTTAAAATTGTCCAATCAAAATCAATTATTTATTTGATACAGTGATCTGATTGGCCATTTTTGAGTATGAGAACTATCTCATTCTCAAAACTTTTATGACTGCCTCGCTTGATCAAAGATACTGTTAATGATATATTTGTACATTGAACATCAATTAAGAATTGAATGCATTCTTTTGAAGTTTAATTGAGGTATGAAAACATTGACCGAAGTACTTTTTCATGTTGAAAATGTAGTTCGATCAATGCTTTCATACCCAATGAAACTTCAAAAGAATTCATTCAATTCTTATAATTATATTTAAATCACACCAATATTTCATATAGTTGAATTTTTCATTGTGAATTTTATTTGTGTTAGATTATTTGCTGTTGGAAATTACTATGCCATTGATTGTTTACATCTGACATCGTCATGGAGGCACGTGCAAGTTCGGGTTTGAGTCTCATTTGGATATGAAACATCTCTTTTATAATCATGTGACCACTTCATAACCAATTATATTGTAACATTTCAATGAAAAACGGAAGTAATGTAATTATTCAGTTTTAAAGGATAATAATTTTAGATGTTTAACACCACTTTCAACAATATTTCAGTTTTATTGGTGTAGAAACAAAGAAAACCACTGACCTTCTGCAAGTAACTGACATTATTGAGTACACCTCACCATGTGCAGGAATAAAACTCACAACAATAATGATGTTAAAGGCTCACAGGTAGATGTAAAGACAAGTACCACATGATCACGTCCATGATGATTGGTATAGGGGTTTTAGGACACCATAAAAAATAATGATGTCTGAAATGATTCAACCACAATACTAGTATTTTGCATGGTATAAATGATGATGGTCAGTAATGATACTGTACTACAATTTGTGATTAAAATTAAAATGAAAATTAGCCAATTTAAAACTTTGATAAAAATATGTTTTTTGTATATTCAGCTCATTTTTTTGTCTATTTTAGAGGGTAAATGTGAATGCAAAGTCATATAACAACGATACAGCAAGGTCTCTGGCTCTGATATACAAACATATGGCTATTGTAAATCTTATAGATAACATCATATCACCTGGAGTCTCGTTACGATCAGAAGCAGGTATATTTTTATTTTATCTTTAGCAAGAAATGTTTGAAAATGACAAACGGGCAATCAGAACCCATAAATCTAACAACAGATAATACAATGACCAAACAAAAAGATCAAACAACGATCTACAAAACACTACACAGAAAACTAAAGATCAAACAATGATCTACAAAACACTACACAGAAAACTAAAGATCAAACAATGATCTACAAAACACTACACAGAAAACTAAAGATCAAACAATGATCTACAAAACACTACATAGAAAACCAGGGTTTGAACCTAAGGAAATATTTTAGGGGCCAACTGGGCCCCTAGCAAATTAATTTTGGTAGCCCACACAATTTCTTAAGGGCCCATCATACACGCCTGCCACCTCACTTGCGAGTTGCCTTATGACAGGGAGTCTGGGGCCGCTTAAGGCCCCTGGGATAAATGGTGTAAAATCCTGCATTCAGGCTGTCCAGCACTTTTTGACAAAAAATAAGGGCGAATTTTAGGGATAAAATTAAGAAATTTTAGGGCTAAAATTAGGAATTTTATAACTAAATTAGGGCAGTTTTAGACATTTAAATGTACTTACCTTCGCAAATTTGACAATAAAGAAACTCACAAAAAATACTTTAAGTACAGGAAGGGCGTCTTTCCAGGGTTCCATTGTCTCATAAACAAGCTTGACACATGGATCCACTGGTCAACTGCCTTTCACTGCATAATCTGAATAAGAACTGCAAACTACATTAAGACACATTTTGTATGAATGCATTTTCAAAATTGCTAGAGTAGAAATATAAAAAAAATAGGAATTGACATGAAAAATTAGGGTTTTTTTAGGATTTCCCCTTGAATTCAAAATTTTTTAAGGAATTTTAGCAAAACTAAAAAAAATTAGGATTTTTTTAGGAATTTTAGGGCCGCTGGACAGCCTGTGCATTCTAACCATTTCCTGGCAGTAAAATTGCTCATTTAGAAACTATAATTTAATACAGAAGATACAAAATTTCCAAAACATTTTCCTCAAAATAAACTTATTTTACATGCACCAATACACTATGGCATCAGAAATTTATAGTTGAAATCAATTTTCAGGGCGATTTAGAGCTTGACATATGGTGTGGATGTTTGGCCAATGTTCTAGGCCTAGATGTAGTTTTTGGATTGGTTGTATGGCCTTTGGTCGGGTTGCTGTCTCATTGACGTTTACCCCATATTCCTTTAAAAAATTGTCTAGAGCGTTTGGACTTTTCGTAATCTCTAAAATATTCTGTTCTCTGTTCATTTTGTCTTTTAAGAGGCCCAGAGTTCCCCAAAAGAACTGACTTAAATCGGCTTGGTGAAACATTTCGCCAACCGGATATTTTGAACGAACATGTAAAATTAAAAATCAAAGTCGGAAAATTGGGCTATAAAATTCCGTAATATGACTCAACAGAAAACGGCGTGGTTTGTGCAATATAAAGACAACAGAGAAATCATCGTTGTCAAAAGAATTATTTATTACCTAAATCCCTTTACAACAACAACTAAATTCTTTATTTCAATCCTTAAATGACGCAAAATTAATGCAAAAATTGACATCCTTATACGGAAGTGTTAAATAGAACAGCCGTAAATCTCCTTAACTGGAGATAAGATTCGCATACATCAAAATAAGCTGGTTCCCGGGCTACTACACTTCGTTACTCTAGTTCATAGAGCTAAGAGTAATATACACGGATATCAGTTTAATATCAAAACAAAAAATCGGGGCTTAAAATCGATCAATGGAAATGTCAATATTTTTCGGATTTCGATCTTGGTGAATAGGAATTTTTACATATAGATTTACACTATTTTATTTTTTTCTAATTTTCACTCGCCAAGTGGACGACTAAGATGAGACTTTTAAGGGCCCACACTAAAATTTACTCGCAAATGGCGAGTGGGCGACCGCTAATTTCAAACCCTGAAAACTACAGATTAAGCAACACGAACATCATTAACAATTGGAAGTCAACTCAGGTGCCCCTGTAGGGTTAGCAGTATCTGCTCCACTAGTTACACCCATTGTGTTATTCTTGCGATTGATTGATTGATTTTTGGTGTTTAATGCCACTTTCAACAATATTTCAACTATATCATGGCGACCAGTTTTAGTGGTGGAGGAAGCCGGAGTACCCGGACAGAACCACCGACCATGAGCAAGCAACTGGTAAACTTTATCACTTGCGGCTGGGAGTCGAGTGCACCCTTTTTTGTCCCCCAACGCTTCATCGAAGGGGACTATAGAAATGGGTGTCGTCCGTCCGTGTGTTTGGTTTCCAGATGATAACTTGTGAATGAAAAGTCAGATTGAAGCTAGGTGTGGCATGTAAGTGTATCTTATGAATATCTAGGTCAAGTTCGATAATGACAATTTTTCGACAATTTTTACTAGAGTTGTACCCCTTTTTATACCTCAAAATGGCTAAATATTTGGTTTCCAGATGATAACTTGGGAACAAATGGTCAGATTGAAACTAGGTTTGATATGTAAGTGTATCTCATGAATATCTAGGTCAAGTTCGATAGCGATCATTTTTCGACAAATCTTACATGAGTTACATCCCTTTTTATACTTCGTCTGTGTGTCCCGAATTGGTTTCCAGATGATAACTTGTGAATGAAAAGTCAGATTGAAACTAAGTGTGGTACATTTTTGTATGTAAGTGTATCTCATGAATATCTAGGTCAAGTTCGATAATGACAATTTTTTGACAATTTTTACTAGAGTTGTGCCCCTTTTTATACCTCAAAATTGCTAAATATTTGGTTTCCAGATGATAACTTGGGAACAAATAGTCAGATTGAAGCTAGGTTTGGTATGTAAGTGTATCTCATGAATATCTATGTCAAGTTCGATAGCGATCATTTTTCGACAATTCTTACCAGAGTTACATCCCTTTTTATACTTCAAAATTGCTAATTTTTTGGTTTCCAAATTATAACTTGTGAACAAAAAGTCAGATTGAAACTAGTTGTGGTACATTTTTGTATGTAAGTGTATCTCATGAATATCTAGGTAAAGTTCGATAATGATGATTTTTTGACAAATCTAACCAGAGTTACTCCCCTTTTTTACTTCAAAATGGTCCTTTATGGGTGCTCCCCTTTCAGAATTATTTAAGTCAGGTGGGTGATACAGGCTCACCTGAACCTCTAGTTTACAGTAGTTTCAAAATTCGAACACATGTCGTATTGGTGATAGGCTTGTATGAGTTGTTAGATCCAGCGACCTAACTCATTGAGCCACCCGGGCCCCTATTCTTACGACACATGCAAAGGAATGTAGTGATCTTTAAAGCAAAATATTATTTAGATAAAGTATATTATTTCCATCAAACAAATTAAATATGAATTAAAGTCATAGTAAAATTTCTAGCTGGTTGAATGGGGAAGAAAATGACAGGTTAATTAGTGATATAGAAATTTTAGACCCAGATCATTGTGGACCTTTGTCATTCACATGTTGTCAAAATCTGTTTATTTATTAGCTTTGCAAACCTCATTCTATGTTTTTTAATAATGACACTTTGCTGTTGGTGTAAATGTAGATTTCATTACAATTTGACCTGAATTGTTTGTTTTTGGGTGGTTGTCGTCACTTTCTGTAATTTGTCAGTGATATTGTGGCTACCTATCTTATTAGGAGAGGTAAGCCCCGACAGATATATCAAATTGACCAGTGAAAATCTTACCTTTGGTAAGCATCTAGAAATAATTTCTTTATTTGGTTTGGTTTGCTTTTATGGTGTTTAACACCACTTTCAACAATATTTCAGTTATGTCGTGACGGTCAGTTTTATTGTTTAGCTGATTTTTTTTTTTTATAAATAATTAATAACCAGGACAGAATTTAAAATTATCATGTGTTACCGAAATGTATTGATTATATTTCAGGATTAGATGGAGATTTAAGTTCATCAGATGACAATCTTCCACAGAAGAGAAGACACCAGTCCAGAAGATCTAACAACAAAGGAGGGCCTAGTATAAGAGATGGACCAGATGCTATAGCAAGGCTTATAGATAGGTCTAGAAAACCAAACAGTAATAATTCTGGAGGTAAAATTCTAATTATCTAGGACTAGGATGATAATATTTCACTCATGGTTGCTAGGGAATGAAATCAGCTTTTCTCTCTTGTGAGATCATGTGGTTCCTATTTTTATTTTAGCCACACACACAATATCAAGCAAATTACTGTCATTGCTTGCAAACTTTTCTACATTATTACAATCTCATAAGATAATTTAAAATGATAAATGAAAACTCATTCTAATGCAATTTATTTGCTGTCAAATCCACATTTCATGTTGTAACTAATAGTTCTACTATAATTTAATAATATTCATTTTTATTTTAGAAACATGTGTTCCAAAAGGCTATGTAACATTTCCCCAGTCAGCTGAAGAAACAACACCACAGTTATCATATAGAGATGTTACCTCTCCTATAAATATGCAAGATTATGCATTAGATAGTTCAGGAGGTAGAGGTAAGATATGGTAGTGATGGTCCAGTATTGGAGTCATATTAAGTTATTGTATACAGGAAAATTATCATTCATTAGTTGACTGTCAAATTGAAATGTCATCAAATTATATTTCAATCACGGACAATCACAGTTTTGATTTTTGAATAAAGGTTTTTATTTGGTATTTTTATAATCATGGTAAACTTTATATTTTATTTTCAAAGTTTTAATTTAATTTTTGTTTTGATCTGTCAAAATATACTAATATTTGTATTCTGTCAAGATAACCCACTTTATGATTAAAAGAGATACAGTGATGTCTATCCAATGCGGAACCTGCTTGGGACAAACTTTTGTGTTCAGAATAGAGAGGTTTTCAGTTTAAAAAGGTTAAATTAACAAAGATTTCATTTATTGAGACTTTTGGGATTCTTGTTTTATTCAGATTTCGATTAGATAGGTTGCACTGTACTTTAAACTTGTATGGGAAATTCCTGGACTCATATTTTGTGTTTGTGATTCACCTTTTTTTTATAAAAATTGACAAAGAATGTACTAGTAGGACTCATTACGTTTTTCATCAAAATTTTACCTTTCAAGGATCTCTGTATTTTATGAATGACATACATGTATCATAGACAAAGTTTCTTGTCTACATTTTTCAAAACAAGAATCAAATATTATATTTAACAGTTTGTAACTATGCGTCAGTGTCACCAGTTTTCCTTGGAAATCATGTCACTGAAAAACGACAATTTATAAAACTCAAAAGTCGATAGATGGTTATCTTTGAGTATTTTTTCCAGAAAAAAATTAATGTGAAACGAGACTGAACAAATTTTTCATGTTTGTATGGACAATGGTCCTGCATGAATAAATGAAATAACTTAGGAATGATGTTCGTAATTTGTCTGGTGATAAGCATGTGCACTGCAATGCTCTTTTTTTTTTTTATGTCAGAGAAACATATTTCTAAATTAATTACCATAATTTACAACTATTTTTTTTTTCACAGATTCATGTGACAATGACCCTGATGATGATGGCAATGCATTTTCTAAAACCGGTGCTCTCACAATCAAGAGTAGCTCAGGCTCCTCTGGTGGCTTAATCACTGCCCTAGGGCTAAGTCGTGATAATAGTATAGATAGTGACGATTATCAGCCACACAGTAGTATATCATCACATGATGGCAGTGTAGGTGAAGCTCTAGGAAACATCTCACTAGGGGGAAGCACTGGTAGTTTAAACGGAAGTGCTTTATCTCCAGCATCCAGCATTAATTTTGAACTTCATCAAAACAAAGACAATACAAACACAAGTATACCTCAAGGAAGCAATGCGTTTACAATACCACCTAGTGATGTTCTTATGAATCAAGGGAAGACAACTGTGGAAAGCAGAAACAATGTCAAACCAAGTGATGTTGGTATAAATTACAATAATCAGTCTGTTTCAAACAATAACGCTACTTTAGAAGATTATAATAAAAAAGGATTTCCTAATATTGGTGCTGATTTTGGTGCCCAACTTGGACAATTATTTCCACAGAATCCTGCCATGGCTGAACAACCATTTTTTCAACATCGCAAGGTAGGTCAAGGAAAATATTTATTCGTAAAAGGGTAGGAAATATGTAAAAATGTCACAAATAAATATGTATATTATGCAAAATTTTGGAAAAAAATTATCATTCAGTCATATATTAACATTTTTGATAAAACAAATATGTTCATGGTAGTTACAGGAGAAAAATGTCTAACCTTTCTTGCTGTGTATCTGTTTGTCATCTCTGCTCTCAATGCAAAGTTTTTTATGCAGTCAAAAATCAGATAAATTTTAAATACCAAATATATTTTAAAAATAAGTATAATACTTTCTTTTTCACTTTAATATACTATTGATTAATTGGTGAATACCAGAAGTCAGCACACACTACTTGAAATGTAATTTTACAATTCATTTAATTATGATGCTAAGAAATTGAGAAAGTTAATTTGAGCCATCATAATATAAACTTTAAGACTTGATTAAAGTATACAGAAAATTAAAGGACAATTTGAACCATTTACACCTGTACAAGATTCAATTATAGTTTAAGCTCTAATTACAATTTACAGCAGAAGATAATTTGAACCTTTATACCGGTATAGTTTGAGATATAGTTGAAATGTATTAGCCTTACTATATGTACATTCAAACTCATTTTTTACTTCAGAACAACAATACAGACAATCCTTCAGATCTACCAACATTACTAGAACAATTAAGTCTGACTAAATATTTAGCCGTGTTTGAGGAACAAGATATTGATCTACAAGTGTTCTTATCTCTGACTGATAATGATCTCAAAGAAATTGGAATAGAGTAAGTATTCAATAGTTAAAAAAAAACCTCAACAATATGTTTGAATACTGGATGTAGAAAAAAAAACATTTAAAAACAGAATTACGAAAAGAAAGTTTAAACAGTGATAGTTAACAATTTCATTAATATTAACAAAACAAAAACAAAGCTTTTAGAGGGATAGAATACTAATGTCTTGCCAGCCCATTTAGAGGGATAGAATACTAATGTCTTGCCAGCCCATTTAGAGGGATAGAATACTAATGTCTTGCCAGCCCATTTAAAACTGCTATTAACACATTATGGCTTCCATGATTTTTTTTTCTGCAATCTTAAGATGTACATATTTTTTAGTGCATTTGTTTTGATGGTGCACTTCAGTGCATTGTTTAACATTGATCCTTTAGCTTCCAAAGTGTAACAATGTATCTTGTACAATCAGACATACAACCTTTCAGGTTATTTGGACCAAGGAAGAAGCTAACCAATGCTATAGCTAGATGGCATAGTCAGGCTCCTACAGCTATCAGTAATCAACCAGAACAAGCATATGCTGACAGACTAGAAGGACAATTACAGGAGATGGCAGTCCAGTTACATAAGGTATAATTAATCTTGGTAGAATCTTCTTTTTTGAATGGCCACCATGAGAGACATAGCACCCTTTGAGAATAAAATGTGGGGGTTTTTTTTCTCTAAAAAAAGCTACAAACAAGATGGAACTCAAAATTGTATGTGAATAATCAGGCAAGTCTTTAGTTTGTATTTTAATCTTCTCCAGAAAAACTTTGGACAAAATAGATCTAAACTGTGCAGGAGTGTTGTGATATGTGTAAATATAGTTGATCTGTTATTGGAAGGGAGACCTTCAGAGGGAAAAGTAAATCAGTCTTATAATCTCATGTACCTTATAGGCATATGAACAAGTAGAAACAGTGAAAGCTCAAGTGTTACAAGAACAACAAATCAGAAGTGTTACAGAAGCTTGTCTGACAGAAGAAAGAGGAGTTTGGCAACATGTTCAACGTTTAATTGTAGATACTAGAAAAAAATGTGAAGATATGAAAGAATCATTGCGTAAACTTAAGTGAGTTTTCTATTTATTTTGGTATTTGACATCTAAAATGTTTGAAGAAAGCACTTATTTATTATATTACTGTCAAAAGCTATGCAGTTATAAGAAAATTACGTGAAAACAGAAATAAATAATCCTAGATATCACGTGTATAGCCACTTGTTCAATATCTGTTAGCATTACAGAATTTTATATGAGCTGGAACTATATAAATGATAGATGAATTGGCAGCAAATTGTCAAATGTAAACTAATATGTAGAATAATATGGGCTTTTCTGTGATGTATTGAAAGTTAAATTGTTTGTTCATGTTATACATATTAGTAACCCTCATGAATGATTTGTTTTACATGATTAAGACAATAAGATTTGATTGGTGGTGTAATGGTAAGCATGCTCTCCCTGAGTGGGGTAGGGTGGTGTAATGGTAAGCATGCTCTCCCTGAGTGGGGTAGGGTGGTGTAATGGTAAGCATGCTCTCCCTGAGTGGGGTAGGGTGGTGTAATGGTAAGCATGCTCTCCCTGAGTGGGGTAGATTGATTCCAGCACTGGTTAGGTTAAACCAAAGAATGTAAAATTGGTATTTGCTGCGACATGTATTGCATTAAGGAACTACACTCGTAAGAGCTAATATTTGTAGGCTTTGAATAAGGTGAATGTGTCCGAGCTATATGTCTACCCACAGACTGTTGTTTCTGTGAGCTAGGACTGTAAATGTACATCTGAGTATGTTGCTCAAATAACAAAAGCCAAAGGCTGAATTTTCTACTCGTTTCTAACGCTCTTAGAAATCAAGTTTATATTTAAGAAATAAATCATGGAAGCCAGAATGTGTTGGGAGTTTTAACATGGATTGACGGATATTAGTATTTTATCCCAAGCCAGAAGCGAGGGATAAAATTTGCTAATATCCGCCAATCCATGTTAAAACTCAAAACACATTCTGGCTTCCATGATTTATTTCGATTCTGATATGTCTAAGAGTACAAATGTGGTAGTATACTTTGATTGGAAGACGGTAATATATATTTACGTTTGCGGAAAATGTTGCACACAATTTATGCTGCCAATGGAAAAGTCAGTCACATTCACCGGCGCATGTGCTAATGAGATTATACCGAATGAATAACTCGCTCGTTTGTTAACAAAGCGAAAGAAGGAGGTCATGATAGAATTTCTGACAACAAACATATACATGTATTGTATATATCCTGCCTATTAGTTAATGGTGTCTACAGTTTTGGCCAGCCTGGACTAAAAGATTTATAGAAAACTATGAAAATATTAACATTACATTACAGTAATCTACAATTGTTACTGTAATCAAACGTTACATTACAGTAATCTACAATTGTTACTGTAATCAAACGTGATTACAGTAATCTGCAATTGTTACTGTAATCAAATGTTACATTACAGTAATCTACAATTGTTACTGTAATCAAATGTTACATTACAGTAATCTACAATTGTTACTGTAATCAAACGTTACATTACAGTAATCTACAATTGTTACTGTAATCAAATATTACATTACTGTAATCAAACGTTACATTACAGTAATCTACAATTGTTACTGTAATCAAATATTACATTACAGTAATCTACAATTGTTACTGTAATCAAACGTTACATTACAGTAATCTACAATTGTTACTGTAATCAAATATTACATTACAGTAATCTACAATTGTTACTGTAATCAAATATGAAGAACGATTTTTATTTCTTTTTGACAAAGCCGTCTGTATTATGAAGCATTGAAAACTTTTTTTGCATTTAAATTTAAGTCACTTTTAAGAAAAACAGATATATTTTGAATATAAAATATTTTTTATAGGCATACACAGTCAGATATCAAATCAAAACTTTTACCAGATTGGAGGGATGATAAGAAATCTCAACAAATAGGAAATAGTGACAATATTACAAGTGGACAGAGTGCAATAAGAGACATGTCAATGGACGATAAGACTAGAGCTTCAGCCAATGACAGAGTTAATACAGAATTATTAATAAAGAAAACAGATCAATATACCAAAGAACTTCAGAAAAGTATATCTTCTGTAACTATGACAACGGACAGATTACTTGGTAGATCTAGCGCTACGCAGAATAGAGAAGGAGGGTATACGTAACAGAGGATTTCATAGTTTAGGACATCATCAACTGTTTTAATTCACCTAGACCAAATTGTCATCACTTTGCATCTGTCGTCATTGTCTGTGTGCATTACTTTTCACACTAAATTCTTTTTCTGAGCTGTTACTTGGGTGGTCCTGAACATTTTATGTGATTTTTGTTTTATTTGAAAATTCAACATGGACACTAGGCCATATATGCTTTCTGTTTAGCTGAAATTTCAAAAATATTCTTTTCAGAAACCACATGTGTAATGGAATTGTTACTTAGAAAAATGTACATTACATAACACTCTTAAAAACTTGTGTTTGCCTGTTTTTTTTGTCTTTCTTTTTTTTTTGTCGATCGGAAATCCAAGTTTTATCAAGGAACACTATAGAGAAAATATATTGTATTCTTCTCAGAGAAATCACTTAGCTATTTGAGATCAACTTACCGAAATTTTCATTGAATGTCCCTTTAAAAAATGTCTTTTCATTTTTTCAATTGGCTGCTACCAAAGAAGACAATTTTAGCTAAAGGACCTTATGGAACAAAGAAGACAATTTTAGCTAAAGGACCTTATGGAACAAAGAAGACAATTTTAGCTAAAGGACCTTATGGAACAAAGAAGACAATTTTAGCTAAAGGACCTTATGGAACAAAGAAGACAATTTTAGCTAAAGG
>MJUT01047372.1:109009-121123 GCA_002080005.1 Gigantidas platifrons
GATACAACAACGACAACAACGGTAGAAACACAACGTAATACAAAACAAAACCATCAACTTAGATAGATTATATTGAACCGAACTTTGATTGGACAACCTTTAGTGCATACATTGTCAGATGTTTGTCTGTTTATTATTTATTACACATCGTCAAGAGCGAGAGCTAGTCACAGATGCTGTAGTGATGGGAAATTAAGTGATTTCATGTAGGTAAATATTACTCCAACTACCATACGATCATGGCGAGGCATGCCATCCATACGATCATGGCGAGGCATGCCATCCATACGATCATGGCGATGCATGCCATCCATACGATCATGGCGATGCATGCTATTACAATGCGTCTTGGGCACTTGGCTATAAGTGATGATGATTCTCTTTGCACAATTCACATAGTATTTATAATTTATTGCTGACAACAAGGCTTTGCATTCATTATAAATATTTTACGTGTAAATAAGTAAAGGAACAAATAATAAATTGTTTCAGAGATTGGCGGAGAGAAAGCATACATTTTTAATCAAGTATTTCGATAGATGCAATTGATCTGGGAGAAGTAAATGTCTGTGCTGGTGCCTTGGATGTAATTATCTCTCCCATGGGTATTCCAGACTGTTGAAATTTTGTTGTAAACTTGGCCTTAGTTGGTCCTAATTGCGCCGGTCCATACGCTTGTAGTGCGGCCATTACTGTTGGAATCTGGGCATTCATTTTCCTGAAATATGTTTACAGTCGTATAGAGGGGTATGATTAGGTAAGGTACATTAAATGTTATACAAATCCTGTTTTAACCAGTTTCGTTTTCTAGCAAACCTGCATTCACGTATTTCTCCAGCAACATTAGTCTAGTCGATACTACAATTGACACATCTAATAGAATAAAGGGTTTCCTATGTGACATGGGATATAAACGTTTCTTGTATAACAAAACACTACATATGGAACATTCAGTGTTCTCGACTCTGGTGCAGAAATTTGTTGCTTCGACCTCAGGTCCGGTCAAACTGAGGGATGAATATTTAATGCTGATTCCCCTCAGCATTAAGGAGAAAGAACAAAGACTGGATGGAATTGAGTAAGGATCATATTCAAATCCAACGACTGGCCTACCATAGGACTGTACATATTTTAATGGGCTGGCAAAATAAACATCCAGATCATCACGTAGAGAGCAGGTATAATTAATAAAACTGCAGATAATCGTCTTATAATCTAGTAATTGATTATCGTTGTAATAATAGCTGATCATTGCTCACATCTACCCAAATCACTCACATTTTTCAGTTCGAAAATCTAAAGTCTAAAATCAGCACATTTGTCATTGCTTAGTGGTGGCAACTTTAAATTATCTTCAGTTACAAAGAACATGTCTATTTTAAGAGCACAGTAGACACTTTACACCATCGCATATTGCTATTTTGTTGACACAATATAAGGTGTTTGCGATGAGATATATAATATATGTCATATTAAATGTGTAAAATCAGAAAACGACTTAAAACAGAATCCAGACACAAACGGTAAGCGTTTGTGGGACTGAGAAAATGGACATGGGCAATGCTTGTTCGATTGTTGAGCAATTCAATATCATCTATTTACTAGCGAAACGTGAAGACACAGGAAAAAGATCAAAATATCTAAACTTAGTTTTAGAAGTACATTAGCAAACACCACTTTATATGGAATTATTAAATCAAATCTTCAAGGAAGGGTGTGCATGTTTTACCCATTGGAATACCAATGATTTGTTTTTAAACATTGTAGTTATTCTCTCAGCTAAATATACATATCGGTCGGTGCAATCCTTTTTTTTTTTTTAGCTTCAATTTAAAAACGGACTTTTATATAAAACCATTTTTTTTAAATTGTACTTTTACAACAGACATCCAAATGTACATACTATTGGAAAACACAAGAATTAAACTACTGAAAGGTCATCCACTAAAATGAACCTTGGCATTTCTCCAACATGAACAATACAAGTAAACTTTTATGTTAATTAAATCTTTTACAAATGTGCATACCAAATGTCACAGAACAGCGTCTGAATTTAAAAGTCCTGTCTACCATACTTTAAAAAATTAGCCCGTAACTCGTGTTTTGATATTACAGTACCCAATCAAGAATGCTTACATTATGGCCAATGCTTTTGCTATCCCGATGCCCAATCCTGCCAATCCAGCCAAAGCAGCTGCAGATGCCACACCAGCAATTATAGGAGTGATGTCTGAAATATAGCACATATTAAAGTACATTACAGGAGTGATATCTTGAAAGGAAACTACTTACACTTCGTGAGCACCTGGGTTCATCCCAGACTTTATAGCACAGTTTCTGCTGCTCATTGTTTTAGTTTTCTGTGTTGTATTATGTTTTGCTTTGTTTTTGTTTTTAGTTGTTTCTATTTTCATTTGGTTGTTTTGCTTTTGTTTTTGTTTTTGTTTTGTTTTGTTTGTTGTCATCCTTGTGTGCTCAATGTTGCTAGGATTTCTGGATTGTCTATCTTTGATTGTCCTGTCCATTTATCTCTATCGTTTACTTCCATCTGTTTGCCTGGTGGGAATCTAGTCATCGAAAACCGATGATTGTGACACTATTAACCGGTTTATTCCCTCCACAGTTTTATCGTCGACCATTTCTGACTAAAGACCATCTTTTATGATATGTATATCAGATGTTATTTACTGAGCTTATATACCGGTATGCTAATCAACAGAACAAATAAATAAAGATATGGCAATCCAGTTTTTATAACTGTAATCTCGTAGAAGGCTGTCATTTTCCTGTTTAATAATAAACACTTATTGACTGGGTATGAAGGTAATGGCACTTTTATTGTCCCCAAGGTACCAACTATTTTCCGAGGCAACGCCGAGGAAAATAGTTTGTACAGAGAGGACAATAAAAGTGCTATTGCCCAAATATCAAGTTGACAAGTGTTGTAGTATGATGAACAACTATGCAATTCAAAATTCTAAATTGTAGGTCCTTTTCTGATTGATTTCTAGTCTACTTTATTAGTTGTTTTTTAAACTAATACCTTTTAATTTGTGTGTATTTGAAGAAGAAATTAATTATATTTTTTTTTAATTAGTTCGTTCTTTTTTGTATGGATATTGATATGTATCCTCTATTAAAGGGTGATAGGATCATTCCATTATATACGTCATTTAATTTAAATCAATGAGATGAATGATTTAGAAAAGTCTTGATAAATATGATTGCTCAAATAGTCAACCGGAATAGTCATTGTTTACTTGTCATCTGCCGTCTCGGTAATATAGCTCGCGCAATGAAAAAGTCCGAGGACTTGCATGACCTCATTTAATTTAAACCAATGAGATGAATGACTTAGAAAGGTCCGGGAAATATAATTGCTGAAATTGCCACAGAGGGGAATAGTCCTATAAATTTTGACCAGCACCACCATTAGAATAGTCATGTTGTTGCTTTTAGGATGCAATAACAAAACTACTGTCATGTTTTTATAAAGGAAAAAAGAAAGTGAAGTATAATAATTACATGTACATGTACTAGATAAATAACACACCTGTTCCAGTTGTACTAGATGAATATTCTGTTGTATTCAAATATCCACAGGTATCTATTGATGATGTTACTACGTCACTATCTACAAATCAATATACAATACATGTACATTGTCGGTAAATATAAAATTCATTTGTACTAGCTTTATTTAGAAACAGACAGAATAGCAAGCCTTCGGCGAGCTTTTCAGGCCTGTTTCGCAGCGAGTACAAATGAATTTTATATTTAACGACAATGTACGTATTTTGTGTTTATCAAAATGTCAAAAAAGTGTCAGATTTAAACAAAAACGACAGAAACAAGCGTCATTCCTCGCTTTTCATAAATGTTGTCAAGGGTGTCTTCTTCGCAGTCCGCGTTACATTTATACCAAATTCTTAGTACTTGTCTGCGCCCTCCGCTCTACATAGCTACAGGGTACCAGGAGATGTTATTCGTCTATTATACAAATAACATAAAAAATTATTTGTCACCTTTATTCGTATAGTAAAAACGCACATTGCGGGATAAAAATGTTTATTTAAATTTCTGGTTTAAATATATACCGGGGCCCGGGTGGCTCTATGAGTTAGGTCGTTGGCTCTAACAACTCATACAAGCCTATCACCAATACGGCGTGGGTTCGCGCCCGGCTTTGTAAATTACAAAAAGGGTGCACTCGACTCGCAGCCGCAAATGATAAAGTTTACCAGTTGCTTGCCCATGGTCGGTGGTTCTCTCCGGGTACTCCGGCTTCCTCCACCACTAAAACTGGTCGCCATTATATAGCTGAAATACTGCTGAAAGTGGCGTTAAAACACCAAAAATCAAATTAAATATATACCATCCGAATACAACAGTAGATATCTAATTTAGTGCACACGACGCCTTTCTGGGATAATTTTCATCATTATGTTACAATTTTTAACGGAATTATCTGTATCACATATTACAACGGATACGTTCTGTTTGTCGTAATCACAATGTCCTGTTTCTTTTTTTTCTTTCATGACTTGTCATCGTTTGCCTTACAAGTGTTACATGAACGGTATCGCTGATGGGGCAGGAGCTGATTACCCTTCCGGGATGCATGCGTTCATCCCCGGTTTTTAGTAGGGTTCGTGTTGCACAATATTAATTATAGGTTTCTGTAGTGTTTCTTCGATCATTGAGTATTTGTCGTAGAATGCAAACAGCGTACAATAAATTATATACAGTAATATATAAATTAGTATGATAATTCTATACAATGCGCATTACACATCCGAATGACGAGTTAAAACATTGTATAATATACATCCGACCAGAGCTGGATTTGCCATACGGGTATTTGGGCAATGCTCAGTCGGCCGCTCAGATAAGAGATGAGATCTAGAGGTGTTGTATGTCCGGACCAGTCTGCTAATTCTACATCCGACAAAGTAAGCGGGTGGTTGTTGTTTTACGCCGTGTTACCTGTGTACGTGTTCTGTGTAAATGAAATAAGCAAACACTCGTTTTTTATTTAATTAATCAGAAAGAATAGACGCTACACTAATTTATATTTAAATAAAGAGTTTGAAAAGAATCTAGAGGACAGAAACGTCCTCCTGATTATTTAGTAGTTAGTTTCTTATATAATATAAAATTATAACTTACCAAGTTTCGGGACTAATTCGGGGACAAGAAGACACAAATTAGAGAATGTCCCAACTGTATTTACATACTCGGAATCTGGATCTGTCGCAATGGCTTGTAGTTCTGACATTGATGATTGAACAACTGAACCAATGCCAATGGCGTATACTTCAATACCGGCATTTTGTAGTATAGTAGCTTGGGTTTGTGTTTGTCCAGTATTAGTGGAGATTCCATCTGTCAACACAACTACGGCTTTAGGAACGCCATTCCGTGATCCGTGACTGGTAGTAAATGACGTTTGGTAACAGTACTGCAGGGCTTCATGAGTGTATGTCCGCCCATTTGGTGTTCTCGACTTGACACCTTCGATAGCAGTCAAGAGATCAGTTTTCGAGGTATAGTCATCTAGATCGAATTCTTCAATAATCGTATTTGAAAACGTTATTATAGAAACTAAAAGATTGTTGGTAGATGTCCCAATGTTTAACCATTTTGTAACGTTATAAACGAAGTCGACGGCTTCGTAAAAATCTTCATAGTAGATACTACCGGATCTGTCCAGCACAAATACAACGTCTGAAAATAACGATAGTGGTTGATCATTTTGATCGATTTAAAATTGACTTGAAATCGATAGATCTTTATTTGGTCTAATTTTAAAGTATAATCTAAAAACACATATGTACAGTATTTTTATTTTGTATGTTAACATTATATGTTATAGTAATAATTTTTTGATTAGAATAACGAAAATTTGAAAAATCTTTTAAACTGTAGATTTTAAAGCAGAAGTGTAAACGAGAGTTGTGTAGAGAATCAAGGGTGCTAATTTAATTTGGAAGATTGCAGATCAGAAAGTGAACGTATTTGGCCCTGCTCATATAGAAAAATCGCATTTTAAAGGAGTTTTTGGGTGTATATTTTGACAAAGTTTTATGAAATACGGAGGAAATAAGTCTATACAAGAGAACAGCCTGCGGCCGTGGGTTTAAATCCCTGAGGACAATGGACACTCGACGATCACCCGAAAGATTCCATTATTTTCCGTAGAGCCCGTCACCATCTCCTACACGCACTATTGAAGTTCATTGATTATTACCTGTAAAATATTTTACCTGTATTTTTATTTTTTCACTAAATATATAGCACTTCTGTCTTTAATAGTGAAAAAATGAAGTCTTCATATATCATATAATATGAAGAATATATCATTGTCGTTTTGTTCGATTCTGTATGACATTTTTAATTTGTATACATGTAAGAAACGGAACGAAAAATGAGTTATAAGATTGTGCAACTTCCTAATTAAAAAATGCTCGTAAAATTAGTACATTTTAAATTATAGAATCTCAGAGATCAATTGGAGGATTGATTTGGGGGGGGGGGGCAGATTATGACATTGAGCACTGTCATATTTTAGCTATATTTTACCCAACCTTCAACTTTTAACATTGGTAAAAAATATCTAAAAACTGGAAAAAAAAATATTGATGGATCATTGATACTTACGTAACTATTCTAATAAACCAAGTTATATCTTTCAACTCAAACGTGAGCTAGAAGTTTGGAAATATATATTTAACCTATTCCACTTCGAAATGCTCATCCAAAACAGGAATCCGAAGTTTCGACCTTTGTGTTTGTTTGTTTTGACTTTTCATGAATACGAGGCCCGTTTTGTGTTTGGTTTTCGGTTGAATTATAAACTGTCCCTGTTTATCTTTTTTTTTGTCAAGTTGTTTTGTGTATTACATTTTGTTGTTGTTGTATTTATGTGTTATAATTAATATATAAGTTACTACATTCAGCTGACCCCAGATAGTTTCAACAGTAACAACTGTTCTTAAAACTTAATGAATTGGCAGACACATGTTCCAAATATGTTCAGCATTGGTTAACGTGACATTTATTCGATTTTTACATTTTTTCTCTGTCTATTATATTATATGATTATACTACAACCCGTGTCGTCATCAGAGTCATCATCACAAAAATCAATGATAATAGGTTATATGACACTTCTTTCTATGCAGTTTTCTTTGCAGTATTCTTTTTCAATTTTGACCACATTTCCGAAAGCGGCGTACGTGAGTTCTTTAACATCTTTTAATCGGAAGGTGGTATTGTTTTTAGCCACGAAACATTTGACTTTCGCCCATATTATTTCTATCGGGTTAAGTTCACAGTGTCGAACGGGGGTTCTTAATACTTCATGTCAGTGTAAAATTAGCAATTTTATCTGTTTTATAAACTACTGGGGTCTTTTTTTGTTTTATCTTTTCATATAATACTTTTTTGGTATCAGTAGCAGAAAAACGAATGTTGTGTTGTGTAAGATAGTTTTGGAGAAAAGCTTTTATCTGACTAAAATTTTGGCACATCGTATCTTCTGTTTTAACATTGTGATAACTTGTATTATATAACACAACCAAGCTATGATTTTTCAGAGCAGGCATCAATTGATTTTCAAACCACTCAGGAAAGACAACACTATTCATCTCCTTGTGATAGTCACCATCCTTTGATTTGGCAAGAAACACTAAATCACAGCTGTCAATCAAACCATCCATGTACACGATAGCATACCCTGCTTCCCTAAAAGATTTGATCTTTCTCAGATATGTACACCTATCATTGATAATAAACACTTGATCGTACAGAACTCTTCGATTATCACCTATTTTTTTATACGTACATTTTGTATATCCAAGATCAATGAGAGTTATATTAAGTTTAGACTTTGATATTTTAATAGAATCTTTTATTTCCTTATGTGTTATTGAAACGGTCGGAGCAATTTTCCGGGAATATAAACCGTGGATTGTTCTTTTAATAACACAATGATCAAAGACGTCCAAAATTTTAGCTATTTCTTTGGGTCTATTTGACTTACAAGACCTCTTGCCATTCATACTACGGTGCACTGAAGTGTAAGACACACCTAAAGCTTTAGATGTCCTTTGACATACACTATCAAATGAGACAATTGGCTTCGTCGTTGCCTTGTCCTTACTAAAAAAGACAAACAACTTTTTTACAAACTTTTGGCATTCCGGAGATAAGTCAGACTTTTTACGCATCTTACACAAAAAATACAAAATATAACAATAATTTATGAGAGAAATGTTTGTCAGGTACGTCTAAAGTACATGTGGCTGAAAGAAATATTTTACAGGTAAGATACCTGACGTACGGATGGCTCTTCTGTAAAGTACAACTACTCGCACCCGAAAAATGACAACAAAATAGGACCAAAATACAAAATTTCTTCTGAGTGCAGCCTCAGCCAAAACAATAAGAAGCATTACTGTAACATTTTTAGCTAGCACTCCTAATTCTAAATAAAACTCTCGTTTATTTTGCTGTTCAAAAATCTATAGTTTAAAAGATATTTGAATTTTTCGTTATTCTAATCAAAAAATTATTACGTTTAGTTTGATTTATGTGTGTGTGGTGGCTAAACTAAGATTTTGATGTTTTAGTTCTTGCCGTAGTGAGGTGTACTCGATTTATTATTATGTGGTGAAATTTTGTCAGTGATGATTGGTTAAAATCAAACAGACTATAACAAAAACCCAACTCATCCACGCAGCCATTGTTATTTATCACTATCTGTTTGATAGTACATTGCCATTTGGGTTGTACAGAACCTATTTGTTAAATGTTATTGTTTTATTTCCTTGGCAGCGATAAATCCGAATATCAAATGACGATTAGGATCCTACAACCCTGTTTAACCCCGTCACATTATTGAGTCCGTCGTACGCCAGGACTTCGATTTCCATCCTTTATTTTTTTTACAATTAGGTGAGCTGTGCTGGTAGGTTGCTTTCTTGTGTTGGCCACCTCTGTATAACATTTGTGTCATGCAATGGTTCAATCCTTTCCTCTTAACTTATTAAGGAATGAATATGGATTTGAATAATAGCATGAAACAAATGTCATTATTAATAATATTATGGAAAATGGCAAATTGTTGTCAATAAGACTTCCCTAACTGTGGTTAATTCGTCGAATCTTCTAAAGACGATGTGTATAATATGTGTACAAATTATTCATGTTATTTCCCTCGATATTTCGTACCAAATATACATGTATTAATTGATAAATAGTGATAATTTGCCCATGAATGGGAGTCTGCTGAAGTTTTCCAACAAAACAGTCAACATTAGATGATGGAGATGTTCACTAGCTTTGTATGTTTTCTAAATTGAATTCAAGTATACACAACAATACGGTCATCTTCACATGCACTTGTGGCATGGAATTACTCTTTTTTTTCTTTTTAAACTTTCTATCTTTCTGACCATACAATCTTATGGTCACAGCAGGTCAGCAGCCTACATGAGTCGGTTCTCTACTCTTATAAGTAGATGTCTGGCACGTGGAAGGTGCAGTTACCATCGGATTGAATAGGTATGGACATAAACACCGTAAATAAAGGAGAAAGATATGAAATAATAAAACAAAATTATTGAAAATAAATGTGTGAAGAGGGGCGATTCAATCCCACTGGAGGCCTTGGTTATCTGTAAAATAATTTTCTATGGTGTCATCTGGCATATCTTTACTGTGACAGATTTTTTTTAGAACGATATTAAAAAAAAAGACAAAAGAAAAGAAGTTATGTAAAAAAGTAGAGCGATATTAATCTTTTTTAGCTGTTCAGTATCTGTATTTATTTGAGAACTACATGTACTAATTTACCTCTAGTTTCTGCTATTGTTTCTGGTATGAACCCTCCTATAATTAAATACACAATGTAGCAATGGTAGATTATAGATAAACTTTTCATTCCCACTTAAAAACTCATTTTATATAAAAATGTATCATAATATGTCGTTTCTGTATTCATAACAGTTTTAAACAAAATAATGCAATATTAGTATTTAATGTTTTAATCCTTTAATCTCATTTACTAAATTTCCTGCAAGGCTAAGTCTCTTACTGGGTTAGATCGAGGTCATAAAGATTTACCCCTAATTTCAATGTGATCTCATTAGAACTAGGTTTTCATAAGGTTATTTTCTTTACTATTCTTTTTATTTATTAAAAGACTTTTAACAACAAAATAAAATCACACTGTCCCAGTAAATACGACCGTGTTGTCAGTCTATTAATTATTGTTTCATTTATAAAACGATAAACTTAAAACGTGATCTTAATTCGGACCACCTATAATTGCAAGGAAGGTGAAAAAGGAAGAACTCATGTGTGTAAATGTTGGTTAAATTTCATAAGACGCGATTAGAGGATTTGTGGATTGTGTGACGAGTGAAACGACACAAATGAACAGGTTGTGATCATTATACATTCCGTTAACATATTTCAGAAGTTTGTCAGTGACTTGCGACAGGTCGGTGGTTTTCTCCGGGTACTCCGGTTTTCTCCACCAATAAAACTTACCACCACGATATAACTGAAATATTGTCGAAAGTGGCGTTAAACACCATCAAACAAACAAACATATTTCAGATTGTGTGGGTTTTTATTTTATTTCTGTCATTGTTTGGTAGTTAGCGACAGTTCAGTTATTACAATCATTAATTGATATTTATAGTCACACTTCACTCTTACATTGAGCGTATGATCGTCAGTGATGTAATGGTTGTCATCTAACGTTGGCGGTTTTTTTTTAATGTAGATTGGAGGTGAGACTGGGCGTATATCATCGGGGTTTCTTAAACATATGGAGCTAGCTGTGAATATTTTGTCGATCTACTGGTTGAACTGATACATGCTATTGTGACAGATTTGTTGAGATATACGATATCCGTAAGGAGCCTGGCAAATACATTGAATGGTGAAGATGTACTGGTATAATTATGGTGGCGGTGGGAGATGTACTGGTATAATTATGGTGGCGGTGGGAGATGTACTGGTATAATTATGGTGGCGGTGGGAGATGTACTGGTATAATTATGGTGGCGGTGGGAGATGTACTGGTATAATTATGGTGGCGGTGGAAGATGTACTGGTATAATTATGGTGGCGGTGGGAGATGTACTGGTATAATTATGGTGGCGGTGGGAGATGTACTGGTATAATTATGGTGGCGGTGGGAGATGTACTGGTATAATTATGGTGGCGGTGGGAGATGTACTGGTATAATTATGGTGGCGGTGGGAAGCACAATAGTCGGTGTCCGCACAAATTGGGTGTGGTGATTCTGATTTATTCCGTTCAGAAAATGGAAATTGTTGTTTTTCTGTTTTAGGTTAGCAATCTGAATTTCTAGATGTTATGATCTTTGTTATTTCCCGTCTTACTTCTCGTATTCTGTTATCTAACTGAGGAAAGCAGTATATAACAGCAGAATTGCTCAAATGAACATAATAACATACTGGGAGTTTTCATCGTTCCTAACTTAGCTTTAAAAACTCCTAATCACCTTTCTGTTGTTTAATATTGTGTTTTGCAGTGTATCAATGTGTGATTCTGCTACTGCAAGTTTGGATATCATATCATTTTGACATTCTATCTGTGTTTGGCGATATTTGCTTGCTATTTTGTTCACTAATCCCTGATTGATCACTCTAGTTTTTATAATTTGAGCCTATTTGACCTACCTCCGTCCCGATGTTTATATCATTGTTCGTCAATGGTGTTGTACCGAGATATGGTTCTATCTTTAATTTCTTTTCATGTTGTATGTTGTCTTGACTGGGTAGATAGGATGAATCTCTTGCTATTTCTTGGTCTACTGTGTCTAGTGTCTGTGATGTAGATTTCTGCAGTGACTGTGTCATGTGCAGTGTCATGTTCTAGATCTCGTTTAATTAAAAACATCTCGGTGATGATAATTTACAATTGTACATATCTGAAGTTCTAAACTGTCAATGTTCATATGTTTATATAAGCTCTTGCATTGATAATGATATGCATTGGCGGATCGCGCACTTTATTTCTTTGATCATTGATACTGACATGAAAAAAATTATATACGACCCCTCTCCGCCCCCC
>MJUT01047372.1:154748-168035 GCA_002080005.1 Gigantidas platifrons
GTGTTTTATTAGTAATTTAAACATTCAACTATAAATGTAAAATTGTATCGGTACGGTAATTATGAATATTTTTATGGTGTAAAAACATTTCAGAATTTTTATAAAATATAAGTATACAGTAAAGTATGAGATGGTAATACACAGATTCAATAAAAACAGTAAATATTGAAGTTCTTATTTATTCTCGATAATGCAACATATAGCACAACAAATTCTGTATATTCAGATCTGTACCGATATATTTCCTTAGTTATGGTTCATTATCTTTACATATGTGACAAATTAACCACTTTTATTAAGTAAAATTCTGTGAATATTATTAATTTTTTACTTAAATTTAATATGTAGGTCCTTTGTGCTGATTAACTATTTCACATAGTTCTTTGTGATCCTTTGTGCACAAAGAAGGTCCTTTGCAGTGCTTATAGAGACCACTATCAAAGTATTAATTTGCTTGGGAGATTATTAATTTCTGTGGTAAAGTATTAAATTTTGATCATGTCTGTCTGAAATTCATTGTGACTGTCGGGGATTAATATTAATTCGCCGATATTAGGATGACCACCAGATAGTAATTGTGATGTGCCAAAATGAATACTTTTCTGTGAAAATGAATACCAAGATTTTGTTGATAATCTTAAGGGGTGTATTTATAGTCTGGAAAAACTATTTGAATGCCGGTTCGTTCCCACTTGTCCAACAAACCTTGAAAAAAACAAATTGTCATAAAGTGTTGTGTGGAGCATAGGAAACAAACAAAAACATATGGTTAGCATGCTCACCTCGAATGTGGTAGATCATAGGTTCGAGCCCCAGTCGGGTCAAACCAAAGGCTAAAACATTGTTATTTGTTGCTTCTCTGCTAAGCATCCAGCATTAAGGAGAAAGAGCATGTGGTTGGCTGGGAATCAGGATAATGTGTCCTATTAATTAGAGTGACATGTCTACCAGTGGTAAAACTAAGTGTAATTTCGTTGTTAGTGCACAAAAGAGAGACAATGTATTTTCCTCACATTTATGAAAAAAATACTGTAGTTACTAAAAAAATTGGGTCAATTTTACAAAGGTGACGAAAAATAAGATCGTGACTGAAGCAGGTAAAAAATCCACACAAAACAACGTCATGCAACTGGTGAACCACCACAATTTTGAAGCCAAGAATGGTCTGTATATTTGTGGATTTGAATTCAATTTTTTGTCCACATTTATCAATTATAGTTCTGTGTATTTTTAAATTAATAAAATGCATTAAAATATGTGTAGTGTGTTACTTTATTATCGTGTGTGAGAACCACATGATGAATTTGATTATCCTCGTACATTTTGTATTTTTAAATTAATAAAATGTATTAAAATATGTGTAGTGTGTTACTTTATTATTGTGTGAAAACCACATGATGAATTTGATTATCCCCATAAGAAGTCATTTTTACAATTGACTGTAGGGGTGTAACGATACACTTGTCACAATACCTGTACAATGTACATGTAACATCAATCAAAATAAAATGTAACATTTTTATTTTGATAGTAGAACTGGTAACTCCGACAAATAATATATATGTAATATTTAAGCAAGGATTTAAATAGTATACAAATCTTTGATTTAAACCAAACTTCATATATAATAATACATGTACAAATGTATGCAATGGAAACGGAAATTTACATTTATTAGCCGAGTTGCGACGAAGTCGATCTCGGCTTATAATATGATGAATGGCATCTGGGAGTCTGGACGGCACAATCGTTTCTGCACAATATCTTAAGGATAAAATGTCTGATCTAAATGAAACTTGGTACACACATGCCAGGTGGTGAGAGGAGGAAGCCTATTGATAATGAGGTCTGTAGGACAACGGTCAAGGTCACAACTTCTAAAAATAGAAAAAAAAAGATACTTTTTTCGTTTCCGCATGATATCTTAAGAACAAAATGTAGGATCTAAATGAAACTTGGTACACATATGCCTGATGGTGAGAGGAGGAAGCCTATTGATAATGAGGTTTGTAGGACAAAGGTCAAGGTCACAACTTCTAAAAATAGAACAAATATTTTATACTTTTTTCGTTTCCGCACGATACATTGTATCTTACAAACGAAATGTCAGATCTAAATAAAACTTGGTACACACATGTCTGATTGTGAAGGGGAGGAAGCCTATCGATATTGAGGTTTGTAGGACAAAGGTCAAGGTCACAACTTCTAAAAATAGAACACAAATTTGATACTTTTTTCGTTTCCACATAATATCTTAAGAAAGAAATGTTGGATCTAAATGAAACTTGTTACACACATGCCTGATGGTGAGAGGAGGAGGCCTATTGATATTGAGGTTTGTAGGACAAAGGTCAAGTTCACAACTTCTAAAAATAGAACAAAAATTAGATACTTTTTTTTGTTTCTGCACGATATCTGAAGAACGAAATGTCGGATCTAAATGAATCTTGGTACACACATGCCTGATGGTGAATGTCCTGTAAATGCAATATCAACTGATAAATACATCATATCTTTCAAAGAAAATAATTTAAAGTTAGGATTTAATGCATACACGATTTTCCTTCATTTTACAATTTTACCAATAAGAAAGTTACCAGTGATGACAGCTGAAATTACTGGAGATTTTTTTCGGTTGCCAGCTTCTAATGACATCCCTGGTATTACGATGCGTATCACGATACAAATGTACGTTTTATAGGAAACTAACTATTCCTTCACTCGACATGGGCGCTGCCATGTTTGTTTGTTTTTTTTATATCAGGTCGCTTACGTAGTAGCAGAAAGTATAAATATTTGATATTTGATTAAATAATTTTAAAAGCGTAAATCAATCGATTCACTTTTCTCAAAATATTAATTAAATGATCACCAAAAGAAGAAAACGGAAGTTCAACACTACTTTTTATTAAAAAAAAATTTGCATTAAATCGTTTGTATCGTAAGCGGCCTCCATGTATCGTGAACCGAACCTTCCCCAAAATAATTGTGATTTCGGTACATACGGTGAATCGTTTCCTCCTTAATTGACTGCATTCACCTGACCTGTTAAATGTTATGAAATCAATGCTGATTAATTCCACTAAATTTTACCTGTAAACACATTAATTGGGTGAATGCTTTTGTCTTCCAATTTGGATGTTGATTGATCAGTTATAGAAAACAGGGACCCTATTCACACAGTGTCTAAATTAGTGAACCTGTTAAGTTAAGGGAGAATTTAATGTGTATGTCAGCTAAATTTTAAAGTGGTATTCACAAACTTCTCCGTAAATGTCGAACGAGAGAGAGGTAGAGTGAGGCACACTAGGGCTATCAAATTATTATTTCCTTGGGAGATTATCAATTTCCGTGGTAAAGTATTAAATTTTAATAATTTTCTGCTGAAATTCAGTGTGACTGTCACAGATTGCGTGTGACTCGCAAATATTAATTTCCCGTGAACATTAATACTTGGTGAGCCAAGATTTGATCGATAATCTTCATATTTGTCTTATCTTGTCAATCTTACATGTACAAAAATGTATATGATTATTGATTTTGTACGTATACCTGATCGAGTTGAGAAAACAGTGATGTTTGTTTTCATTTAGTTATCAATTTGTATTGTATCGATAGTGTATTCACTGCTGACAGAAAATAAAAAATGAATACACATTTCCCCAAGGTCCAGTTTTAAAAGTTTAATTCTGTTTTAATGAATATACATGTGTGCAATTAAGTAATAGTATTCACGCCATCAGTGTCAAAAAATAAAAACGGAATACACTTTTCGCAAAGAGAGAGTTAAAAAAAATGAAGTCAGTTTTCATGAATTTATACAATCAAGTGTATATTGTAGTAACTTTTAATTATGAATGTTGTATTAAAAATCCCTTCTTCCTTGTTTAAATGACCATTGTGTTTTTTTTGTAAACTATTACACCATGTTTTTCCCCATCTGTTTGTGTACTGCACGATAAGTACAAAACATTGTAGACTGACCCGACCACGAGAGCTATATATAGCACATCTAGGTAAATTATTGTAGCTTATATATATTTACAACCATGATTTGATTTTTACTCTTGTCACTTAAGAATAATTGTCTTTAGTGCTTTGCAGGAAACTGCATGTATTTATTTTATTTTACAGACATTTCATGAAAAAGTATCAAAATATAAAATCATTTGTTTTGTGTTATTTATTTTACTTTCCATAAGTTATTATTATTATTTTCTGTTAAGTTTTTATCATTTATTTTTTTAGCTCGCCTTGCCAAAGACAATGAGCTTTTGGCTTTCGTTGTCCATTAACTTTTCACATTTTAATTTTCTCCACTGAAACTAGGTAGGAAGCATCTAATTCTATGGAAGGTCCTCTATAAAGATTGCTCATTTTGTTCCGATCCGTTAACAAACATGGCCGACACAGGCAATTGTTGTTTCTGATTGGATCATTTTCTTAAAAAAATCTTCTCCTTTGAAATCGCTTGGTCAAATGAACCGAAACTTGGTAGGAAGCATCAATTTAAGGTCCTCTATCAAGATTGCGGATTTCGCCCCGATACGTTAACAAACATGGCTGCCACAGGTAATTCTTGTTTCTGATTGGTTGTTTGCTAAAAATTCATCTCCTCTAACCGCTTGGCCAAATGAACCGAAACTTAGTACGCAGCATCTCTATAAAGATTGCTCATTTTGGCCCCAATCGTTAATAAACATGGCCGTCACAGGCAATTCTTGTTTTTGATTGGTTGATTTCTAAAAAATCTTCTCTGAAGCCGCTTGGCCAAATGAACCTAAACTTGGTAGGCAGCATCTATGGAAGGCCCTCTATAGCAATGCTTAATTCGTCCCGATCTGTTAACAAAAATGGCTGCCACAGGCAATTCTTGTTTCTGATTGGTTGTTTACTAAAAATTCGTCTCCTCTAACCGCTTGGCCAAATGAACCGAAACTTAGTAGGAATCATCTCTATAAAGATTGCTCATTTTGGTCCCAATCGTTGACAAACATGGCCGTCACAGGCAATTCTTGTTTTTGATTGGTTGATTTCTAAAAATCTTCTCCTCTGAAACCACTTGGCCAAATGAACCGAACCTTGGTTGGAAGCATCTATGGAATGTCCTCTATTAAGATTGCTCATTTCGTTCTGATCCGTTAACAAACATGGCGACCATAGGCAATTCTTGTTTCTGGTTATTTCTAAAAAAATCTTCTCCTGAAACCGAGTAGCCACATTTTTTTGTAGGAAGGTTCTGTATAAAGTTTCCTCAAAACAGAATGAAAGGTGAATGACACCGGCTCAGCCCACTGAGCCTCTAGTTAATTAAACCCCCCCCCCCCCACCAATAGAAAAGAAAACAATTTTCACCCACCACCACCAGAATTTACTTCAATAAATACCCCACTACCACCAAAAAAAAAATCTTAAAAATAGTTTCCTTCATAGAAACACCCAATCCTAATCTCAACGAAATTAAGAGCCTAACACTAATGATATACCAATTTACGGCGTGTAAATCTCTCCCTTAAACTTTGCATATAAATGTGCCTCTTGCATTATACTATAGCTAGCTATAATTTTAATTTCAAATATAGGTGATAATGACTGAAGACCTATTTTTTTCACCCACATGGCAACAGAAACGAAGTTTGCCATCTTTAAGGGTAGAAAACTCCACTTCCGGGAAGATAACTAAACTCACTACTGTTTTGGAGCAAATTCTGGCAAAATGGCGCGATCTCATAAGACACAAAACGGATATATCTTTTTTATTTCTGTGAAAAGCCAGCGAGTTTAAAGCAAAGGGAAGTAAGATAAATACCCCCCCCCATCCACTGAATTTTCTAGTCATTGGATTCCCCCCAACAGAATTCATTTTCAAGAGACCCCCTCACCCAACAGAAAAAAATATAATTTCAACCCCACACCCAACAGAAAAATAAAAAAAAAATGGCATTCCTCTACTCCCAGGTAGACTTAAATGGAATAGCCCTAAGAAACATGGCTGCCAGTCAATTCTTATTTCTGATAGACCAATTTAAAAAAATCTTCTCTGAAACTACTTGGCCAAATGAACCTAAACTTGGTAAGCATCTATGGAAGGTCCTCTAAAGATTGCTCATTTCGTCCCGAACTGTTACCAAACATGGCCGCCACAGGCAATTCTTGTTTCTGATTGGTTGATTTCTAAGAAATCTTCTTCTCTGAAACCACTGAGCCAAATGAACTGTAAGTTGGTAGGAAGCATTTATGGAAGGTTCTCTATCAAGATTGCACACTTCGTCCTGATCCGTTGACAAACAATGATAAAAGCTTAACAGAAAATAATAAAAATAACTTACATGTAATGGAAAGTAAAATAAATAACACAAAACAAACGATTTTATATGTTGATACCTTTTCTTGAAATGTTTGTAAAATAAAAGAAATACATGCAGTTTCCTGCAAAGCACTAAAGACAATTATTCTTAAGTGACAAGAGTAAAAATCAAATCATGGTTGTAAATATACATATAAGCTACAATAATTTACCTATGTACTATATATATAGCTCTCGTGGTTGGGTCAGTCTACAATGTTTTGTACTTATCGTGCAGTACACAAACAGATGGGAAAAAAACATGGTGTGATAGTCTACAAAAAAACACAATGGTCATTTAAACAAGGAAGAAGGGATTTTTTAATGCAACATTCATCATGAAAACTGACTTAAATTTGTTTAACTCTCTCTTTGCAAAATGTGTATTCCGATTTTATTTTTTGACACTGATGGTGTGAATACTATTACTTAATTGCATATATTCATTAAAACAGAATTAAACTTTTAAAACTGGACCTTGGGGAAATGTGTATTCTTTTTTTATTTTCTGTCAGCTGTGAATACACTATCGATACAATACAAATTGATAACTAAATGAAAACAAACATCACTGTTTTCTCAACTCGATCACGTATACATACGCATCCGTACAAAATCAATAAACATATAAGATTGACAAGATAAGATAAATATGAAGATTATCGATCAAATCTTGGCTCACCAAGTATTAATGTTCACGGGAAATTGTTAATATTTGCGAGTCGCATGCAATCTGTGGCAGTCACACTGAAGTTCAGCAGAAAATTATTAAAATTTAATACTTTACCATGGAAATTGATAATCTCCCAAGGAAATTAATAATTTGATAGCCCTAGTGTGCCTCACTCTACCTCTCTCTCGTTCAACGTTTACGGAGAAGTTTGTGAATACCACTTTAAAATTTAGCTGACATACGCGTTAAATTCTCCCTTAACTTAACAGGCTCACTAATTTAGACGCTGTGTGAATAGGGTCCCTGTTTTCTATAACTGATCAATCAACATCCAAATTGGAAGACAAAAGCGTTCACCCAATTAATGTGTTTACAAATAAAATTTAGTGGAATTAATCAGCATTGTTTTCATAACATTTAACAGGTCAGGTGAATGCAGTCAATTAAGGAGGAAACGATTCAACGTATGTACTGAAATCACGATTATTTTGGGGAAGGTTCGGTTCACGATACATGGAGGCCGCTTACGATACAAATGATATGATGCTCATATTTTTGATAAAAAGTAGTGTTGAACTTCCGTTTTCTTCTTTTGGTGATCATTTAATAAATATTTTGAGAAAAGTGAATCGATTAATTTACGCTTTTAAAATTATTTAATCAAATATCAAATATTTATACTTTCCGCTACTGTGTAAGCGACCTGATAAAAAAAACATGGCAGGACCCATGTCGAGTGAAGGAATAGTTACAGTTTCCTATAAAGCGTATCGTAATCCCAGGGATGTCATTAGAAGCCGGCAACCAGAGAGAGAAAGAGAGTGAGTGAAAAGAGAGGAAAGAGTGAGGAGAGACAGAGCGAGAAGAGAGGGAGGGACAGTGAGAAGAGAGGGAGAGACAGTGAAAAGAGAGTGAGAGCAGAGACAAGAGAAAGAGTGAGAGGAGAGGAGAGGTAGAGACAGTGAAAAGAGTGGGAGAGAGTCAGGGGAGATATAGAGGATGAGAAGCAGAGAGAAGAGATGGAGAAAAAGTGAGAGGAAAAGGGAGGGAGAGAGAGAGAGAGAGGGGAGATATAGAGTATGAGAGGGAGACAGTGAGAAGAGATGGAGAGGAGTAGGAGAGGGAGGGACAGTGAGAAGAGAGGGAGAGACATAGTGAAAAGAGAGTGGGAGGAGAGGTAGAGACAGAGTGAAAAGAGAGAGAAGTGAGTGAGAGCAGAGACATGAGAAAGAGTGGGAGGAGAGGTAGACAGAGTGAAAGAAGAGAGAGAGAGAGAAGGGAGACAGTGAGGGGAGATATAGAGGATTAGAGGTAGAGAGGAGTGGGAGGGACAGTGAAAAGAGAGTGAGGGCAGAGACATGAGAAAGTGGGAGGAGAGGTATAGACAGAGTGAGTGAGAACAGAGACATGAAAAAGAGTGGGAGGAGAGGTAGAGACAGAGTGAGAGAAGAGAGACAGTGAAACGAGAGAGAAGAGACAGGGGAGATATAGAGGATGAGAGACAGAGATGGAGAGGTAGAGAGAGGAGTGGAAGATTGGAGGGAGAGAACAGACAAGAGAAAGAGTGGGAGGAGAGGAGAGAGCAGGAGGAGAAAAAAGGGAGTGACAGAGAGAGAGAGAGAAGTGAGGGGGAGAGAAGAGGAAAGAGGAGTCAGACAGTGGGAGAAGAGAGGGAGGGACAGTAAAAGGAGGGTGAGAAAAGAGACGAGAGAGAGAAGGGAGACAGTGAGGGGAGATATAGAGTAGAAGAGTGGGAGACAAAGCAAAAAGAGAGGGAGACAGTAAAAGGAGAGAAAAGTGAGATCAGCAAGACTGAGAGTGAGAAAAGAGAGGGAGAGCAGAATGAGAAAAAAAGGAGAGACAGTGGGAGTAGAGGGGAGATAAATAAATAAATAAATAAATAAAAATCTTTATTTAGAGAGAGTAACTTATTTGGATTATACCAATTTTCAATAAGGCTCTCTGGAAACAATACATAAGTACATGGACATAGATATCAGCAAAGTATATATAACACAATAACATATTCACATATTTTAAATAATATAACGCAAACAATTTNAAAAAAATCAGTTTATCAAAAATTTAATAATTTGTAAGAGTTTTTGAATTCAAATACAGTTTTCGAGGTTTTCATTTCATTTGGTAGTGAGTTCCATACTTTTGGCCCACTAAAGGAAAAACTTGGGAGAGGAGTGAGATAGTGGGAGAAGAGAGGGAGGGACAGAGTGAGGAGATAGAGAGAGCAGAATGAGAGAAGAGAGGGAGACAGTGAAAATAGAGAGAAGAGAAGATGAGCGAGACAGAGAGAGGAGGGAGAGACAATGAGAAGAGGAAAGACTGAGAGTAGAGGAGTGGGAAAGACAGTGAGAAGAGAGGGAGCGACAGAGTGAGAAGAGAGAGAGAGAGGGAGAGAGCAGAATGAGAGAGAAAAAAAGGGAGAGACAGTGAGAGTAGAGGGGAGATGAGTGAGACAGGCGGAGAAGAGAGGGAGGGACAGAGTGAGAAGAGATGGAGAGAGGGAGAGAGTGAAAGGAGAGAGATGAGCGAGAGTGAGAAAAGAGATGAGAGAAAGAGGAGGAAGAGACAGTGAGAGGAGAGGAGTGAGAAGAGAGGGAGACAGAGTGAGAAAAAAAGACAAGAGAGGGAGAAAGCAGAATGAGAAAAAAAGGTAGAGAGAGTTAGAGAGAGAAAAAAAGAGAGAAGTGAGACAGTGGGAGAAGAGAGGGAGGGACAGAGTGAGAAGAGATAGAGAGAGCAGAATGGGAGGAGAGATAGAGGAAGGAAGGGAGAAAGTGAAAGGAGAGAGAAGAGACGGGGATGAGCGGGACTGAGAGTGAGAAGGGAGGGAGACAGAGTGAGAAGAGATGGAGAGTAGAATGAGAGGAGAGATAGAGGAAGAGTGAAAGGAGAGAAGAGAGGGAGATGAGTGAGACTGAGAGGAGAGATGGAGAAACTGAGAGTAGAGGAGAGAGACAGAGTGAGAAAAGAGATTGAGAGAAAAAAAGCGAGAGACAGTGAGAGTAGAGGGGAGAGGAGTGAGACAGTTGGAAAAGAGAGGGAGGGACAGAGGGAGAAGAATGGGAGAGATAGAGGAAGAGAGGGAGACATAGTGAAAGAAGAGAGGGAGAGTGAGAAAAGAGAGACCAGAGAGAGAGGAGGAAGAGACAGAGTGAGGGGAGACGGTGAGAAGAGAGAAGAGAGGGAGAAAGCAGAATGAGAAAAAATTGTAGAGAGAGGGAGAGAGCAGAATTAGAGAAAAAAAGGGAGAGGAGTGAGACAGTGGGAGAAGAGAGGGAGGGACAGTGGGAGAAGAGAGGGAGGGACAGAGTGAGAAGAGATGGAGAGAGCAGAATGGGAGGAGAGATAGAGGAAGGGAGGGAGAAAGTGAAAAGAGACGGAGAGGAGTGGGACTGAGAGTGAGAAAAGAGACGAAAGGGAGACAGTGAGGGGGAGAGACAGCGATAAGAAAGGGAGGGACAGTGAGAAGAGAGGGAGACAGAGAAGTGAGAGTAGAGGGGAGAGGAGTGAGACAGTGGGAGAAGAGAGGGAAAGACAGTGAGAGGAGAGATAGAGGAAGAGTGAAAGGAGAGAAGAGAGGGAGACTGAGAGAGGAGGGAGAGACAGAGTGAGAAAAGAGACAAGAGATTGAGAGAGCAGAATGAGAGAGAAAAAAAAGGGAGAGACAGTGAGAGTAGAGGGGATAGGAGTGAGACAGTTGGAGAAGAGATGGAGGGAGACAGAGTGAAAGCAGAGAAGAGACAGAGTGAGGGGAGATATAGAGGATGAGAGGGAGACAGTGAGAAGGGGAGAGACAATGAGAAGAGAGGGAGGGACAGAGTGAGAAAAAAGACAGAAGAGAGGGAGAACAGAATGAGCAGAAGCAAGGGAGAGACAGTGAGAGTAGAGGGGAGAGGAGTGAGACAGTGGGAGAAGAGAGGAGGGGTAGAGTGAGAAGAGATGGAGAGAGCAGAATGAGAGAAGAGAAAGAGAGGGAGATGAGTGAGAAAAGAGACAAGAGAAGGGAGATGAGTGAGAAAAGAGACAAGAGAAGGGAGAGACAGTGAGAGTAGAGAGGAGAGACAGAGCAAGAAAGAGGGAGGGAGAGACAGAGTGAAAGGAGAGAGTGAGAGTAGACAAGACAAAGTGGGAGGAGAGGAGAGGTAGAAAGAGTGGGAGAGACAGAAGAGAGTGAGATGAGCGAGTGAGAAAAAAAGATAGAAGAGAGGGAGAGAGCAGAATGAGAAAAAAGGGAGAGAGAGCAGAATGAGAGAGAAAAGGGAGAGACAGACAGAGGAGATATAGAAGATGAGGGACAGAGAGAGAGAGAAGAGATGGAAAGACAGTGAGAGTAGAGGAGTGGGAGAAGGGAGGGAGAGACAAGAGAAAGGGTGGGAGGAGAGGTAGAGACAGAGAGTGAGAGAAGAGAGACAGCGTGAAAGGAGAGATAAGAGAGTGAGAAGAGAGGGAGAGAGCAGAATGAGAGAAAAAGGAAGACAGTGAGAGGAAAGGAAGAGATGGAGAGATAGTAGAGGGGAGAGGAGTGAGACAGTGGGAGAAGAGAGGGAGAGACAGATAGAGGAAGAGAGGGAGGGACAGAGTGAAAGGAGAGGGAGATGAGCGAAGTAGAGTGAGAAAAGAGATGAGAGAGAGGAGGGAGACAGAGAGAAAAGGGAGATATAGAGGATGAGAGGGAGACAGTGAGAAGAGATGGAGAAACTAAGAGGAGTGGGAGAGACAGCAAAAAGAGAGGGAGGGACAGTGAGAAGAGAGGGAGAGACTGAGTGAGAGTGAGAAAAGAGACAAGAGATTGAGAGAGCAGAATGAGAGAGAAAAGGAGACAGTGAGAGTAGAGGGGAGAGGAGTGAGACAGTGGGAAAAAAGAGGGAGGGACAGTGAGAAGAGATGGAGGGAGAAGAATGAGAGACAGAGATATAGGAAGAGAGGGAGACAGAGTGAAAGCAGAGAGAGAGAAAAGAGACAGAGTGAGGGGAGATATAGATGATGAGAGGGAGACAGAGGAGAGAGGATTGGGAGAGACAGTGAGATGAGCAAGACTGAGAGTGAGAAAAGACAAGAGAGGGAGAGAGCAGAATGAGAGAAAAAAAGAGAGACAGAGAGAGAAGTGAGGGAGAGACAGTGAGAGTAGAGGGGAGAGGAGTGAGACTGGGAGAAGAGAGGGAGACAGTGAATGGAGGGAGATGAGTGAGAAAAGAGACGAGAGACAGACTGAGGGGAGATAAAGAGGGTGAGAGGAGAGGGAGAGACAGAGCGAGAAAAGAGGGAGACAGTGAAAGGCGAGAAGAGAGGGAGAGACAGTGAAAGAAGAGAGTGAGAGCAGAGACAAGAGAAAGAGTGGGAGGAGAGGAGAGGTAGAGACAGAAGGGAGAGAGCAGAATGAGAGAGAGAAAAAGGGAGAGACAGTGAGAGGGGAGAGAGAGAAAGGGAGACAGACTGAGGGGAGATATAGAGGATGAGAGGCAGAGAGTGGGAGAAGGGGGAGAGACAAGAGAAAGAGTGGGAGGAGAGGTAGACAGAGAGTGAGAGAAGAGACAGTGAAAGGAGAGAGTGAGATGAGCAAGACTGAGAATGAGAAAAGAGAGAGATGAGAGAGGGAGGGAGCAGAATGAGAGAGAGAAAGGGAGAGGAGAGGAGTGAGACAGTGGGAGAAAAGAGGGATGGAGAGTGAGAGACAGATAGAGGAAGAGAGGGAGGGACAGAGTGAAAGGAGAGGGAGATATAGAGGATGAGAGGGAGACAGTGAGAGTAGAGGAGAGAGAAGAAAGTGAGAGCAGTGACAAGAGAAAGAGTGGGAGGAGGGTAGAGACAGATATTGAGAGTGAGAAAAGAGACAGGGAATAGAGGAGAGAGCAGAATGAGAAAAAAGGTAGAAACAGTGAGAGGAGATAGAGAGAGAGAGACAGTGAGGGGAGATATAGAGGCAGAGAGAGAAGAAATGGAGAGACTGAGAGTAGAGGAGAGAGTGAGATGAGCAAGACTGAGTGAGAGAAGAGACAGAGTGAGGGGAGATATAGAGGATGAGAGGGAGTGAGAAGAGGAGAGACAGTGAGAGTAGAAAGGAGAGGGAGACAGTGAGAGTAGAAAGGAGAGACAGAGCAAGAAGAGAGGGAGGGAGTCGGAGTGAAAGGAGAGAGAAGAGACAAGAGAAAGTGGGAGGAGAGGAGAGGTAGAGACAGAGTGAGAGGGGAGAGAGAGAGAAAAGGGAGACAGACTGAGGGGAGATATAGAGGATGAGATGGAGAGACAA
>MJUT01047372.1:184026-198419 GCA_002080005.1 Gigantidas platifrons
TTTTGTATTGTCTTAATATGTTTTCAAATTACATTTAATTATTACAAATCATATGTGTATTTTATGTTCTTTATTTTGTAAATGATTATTCTGCTCAGTACTGGACTCCATGATTGGAAAATAAAATATCTTGTATCTTGTACCTGTAGATATGATAAAATCCAGTATTTGAATGTTTCTAAGAAATTATCTTCTTTTTATCATTTCATGTGCGCAACGATCAAGTCTTGGTGATTAACTGCAGCAATGGGATGATAAGGCAGTTTTGAAGATCTATGGCAGACATTTAGAGTTAACCAAGGTTCCCCAATCTTGGTTGATGAAGATATATCAAAGTTGTCTTGGTTTTCCTCATGGTATACTGTAGTGCAGTCATCTTCAAGACTTGATTAAAGTGTGTATACATTGTATGATGTTATTGGTAAGCTTCTTTATAATTATCACACAAATAGGTATGTATTTCATATAGTATTTTAAGTAGAAAAGGGGTGAAGTAGAGAGAAATATCCCTATAATTTCCCTATAAATTATTAAATTCTCCCTATTATACCCTATTTTTCAAGAAATTGGGCCCTATAAAAAGCCCTATTTTTGGACAAAAAACCACTTGAAGGCCTGTAATTAGCTTTTGTGTTTATGTTCTCCCTGGAGGTGAGTACAGAATGTTTTTCTTTTATATTGATTATTGAATTTCAGCCCTTATTTTTGTCAAAAAAAAGTCCTAAACATTCCTAAAATAGCCCTTATTTTTTAAGAATTTTGCCCTAAAAAAGCCCTTATTTTTTAAGAATTTTGCCCTAAAAAAGCCCTTATTTTTCACAAAATCTTGCTTGAAAGCCTGCCCACATGAAAATTTTAAAATATTTAATGCAAAATCCTTCATTCTGAGCATAACTGAAAGGGTTTTGTTGTTTGAAAATAAATTTATTTTTCTTACTTTGTTTTTTGTGTGTTTATAATGAATTTGAGATTTGAATCTAATTAATGATTAGTGGAGCAGTTTTTTGTGATTAAGTCAGTTTCTCAGTAACCACACATGGTGGGTTTATCTTAACAGAAAAAAAAAAAAATTCTGGAAATTGCTGTAATTTGTTTCAACAAATTTGACAAGTTCTTGGATATTAAGATTCTGTATTTAAAATTATTGTTCATTGCCTTGTAATTATGAACAGTGAAACCTGTCTAAACCAAACCCTGAATAAAACTGAATCCTGTATAAACCGAATGTTAAAAATAGTCCTGAATGTAAGAAATCTATGTTATTTAAAAAGTATAAACTGAAGACCTGTCTATTCCGAACACAAAAGCAGGTCTCGATGAAGTTCGGATTAGAAGGTTTCACTGTGCTTATTTAAGGTTATGGTGCTTAACGCCACTTTCAACAGTATTTCAGTTTTATTGATGGAGGAAACCAGAGTACCTGGAGAAAACCACCAACCTGTCGTAAGTCACTGACAAACTTATCACATAATGTTGTATCATGTACACCTTGCCATTAGGAGGATTCAAGCTACTTATTCATCATAATATTTTTTCCATAAATTGATTCCATATGATTTTATTATTTCAGGCACATACTGATTTGCTGAGAACATAAGAAGCCAAATTAACATAATTTGGTATACCAACAGAATAACTAGGTTTTAAACCATTAGAAAGTACAGTCGGAGGACAGGCCTTGGGTCAGGGTCCAGCTGGTCTTGTGTCAGCTTCGTCCTAATCTATAAAAATGGATATATCAACTGTTCCGTCCACAACAGACATAACAGAGACAGATTGTGTTAGCATGAAGTCTTTAATGTTTTTAATTCCAAGATTTAAACATCGTCAGCTAGCTGTGATAAATTATTTTTGTGTACATGTTTTTGTAAATAATAATTATGCATATGAACTTGAAATGGAAGATTGTTTTTAGTTTTTGTTCAAATTATTCACCTGGCCTATTTTTTGTGCAACAGAAATATTTGTCTGAAGGTAAATAAACAATATAGAATTATGATTTATTGATAATTAGTAGGAAGAAAGGGTTCACCATGGTTTTTAGCTCACCTTGCCAAAGGCAAATTGAGCTTTTGCCGTCGTCTGTCGGCCGTTAACTTTTCACATTTTAATCTTCTCCTCTGAAACCGCTTGGACAAATGAACCGAAACTTGGTAGTTAGCAACTATGGGAGGTCCTCTAATAAGAATGCTCATATCGTCCCGATCTGTAAACAAACATGGACGCCACAGGCAATTGTTGTTTCTGATTGGTCGATTTCGAAAAAAAAATCTTCTCCTCTGAAACCATATGGCCAAATGAACTGAAACTTGGTCAGAAGCCTTTATGGAAGGTCCTCCGTTAAGATTGCTCATTTTGTCCCGATCCGTTTACAAACATGGACGCCACAGGCAATTGTTGTTTCTGATTGGTCGATTTTGAAAAAAAAATCTTCTCCTCTGAAACCACTTGGCCAAATGAACCAAACCTTGGTAGGCAGCATGTATAGAAGGTCCTCTATAAAGGATGCTCATTTAGTTCTGATTTGTTAACAAACATGGGTGCCACAGGCAATTCTTGTTTCTGATTGGTCGATTTCTAGAAATCTTCTCCTCTGAAACTGCTAGTCCAAATGAACCGAAACTTAATAGGAAGCATATATGGAAGGTCCTCTATAAAGAATGCTCATTTCGTACTGATCCATTAACAAACATGGCCACCACAGGCAATTCTTGTTTTTGATTGGTTGATTTCTAAACAAATCTTCTCTAAAACTGAGTACATGTAGCCAAATGAACAGAAATTTGGTAGGAAGCAGCTATGGAAGCTTCTGTATAAAGTTTCTTCAAAACAGAATGAAAGGTGAGCGACACAGTATTCCATGATTTATGGTGGTGTTGTAAATTTTGTTTTGAAGGTGATTGATCATAGATAATATTCTCTCACAAATGAGAAATAGGTTCATGTGCAAGTCAGTGTTGAGCGATTTCAACATTATTTCTGATTTCCTTCTTCATGGTCAGTATGATATACTGTAGTTGAAAATATAGCTTAAGGTGGCATAAAACAATTAGTAAGAAAGGATATGGATGTTATTGAGCATGAGACTATCCAACATTACCCTAAAGTGAGCGAAATTACCCCTAGCCTGCAAGTGAGCGGTACTCTTTGCTTCTGCCAATAAGCCGCTACATCTGGGCATCTTTATCCTTAAGATGTTATTTGGTGTATAGAATTTCATTCATTCATTGATTTGTGTATCTCAATATTTGAAAAACGGCTTTTGTAACAAAATTTTAATAAGACTTCAAAGGTACAGAGTACAGACTTGAGTCATAATTCAAGTAGCTTAAGTTGGCATTAAACACCAATCAATCAATCATATATCAAGTCCACTTTTATAGTGTTTAGTACCAAGGTACTATCTAATACCAAACACTATAAAATTGGTATTTTTTGCTTCTCCACTAAGCACATATAATTGAGGATAAAGAGCAGACTGGTTGGCTCAGAATCAGGATAATATGTCAGAGTGATATCACAGGGTTTGTAATGGAGCAACACAATGGGTGCCACTAGAGGAGCAGGAACTGGTTACCCTTCCAGAGCACCTGAGTTCACATCGGCTTTTAGTGGGACTCATGTTGCTCCGTCTTTAGTTTTCTGTGTAGTGTTTTGTAGATCATTGTTTGTCCTTTTTATACGCCCGTCTCGAGGCGGGCCGTATTATGTGATTGGGTATGGCGGGCGTCCACACAGGTTTCCACACAATAACTTTAGTTCTGTATATCGGATCTTTACAAAACTTGGCCTCATGATTCCCCTGTGGAAGGGGAAGAACCCTATTTATTTTGGGGTCATTAGG
Organism: Gigantidas platifrons; assembly: GCA_002080005.1. Lineage (NCBI taxonomy): Eukaryota > Metazoa > Mollusca > Bivalvia > Mytilida > Modiolidae > Gigantidas > Gigantidas platifrons. The sequence continues at coordinate 187,871 of MJUT01047372.1, forward strand.
TGGAAGGTCAAGGTTACTATAAATATAATTTTTGACAATAGTCGTTTCCCCACAATAACTTTAGTTCTGTATATTGGATCTCTAACAAACTTGGCCACATGATTCCCGTGTGGAAGGAGAAGAACCCTATTTTGGGGTCATTAGGTCAAAGGTCAGGGTCACTTACTATAAATATAATTTTTGACAACAGGGTAGTTTGCTTGATAACTTTAGTTCTGTATATTGAATCTTTACCAAACTTGACCACATGATTTCCCTGTGGAAGGGGAAGTACCCTATTAATTTTGGGGTCATTAGTTCAAAGGTCAAGGTCATTTACTATAAATATAATTTTTGACAACAGGGTCGTTTCCGCACGATAACTTTAGTTCTGTATATTGGATCTTTAACAAACTTCGCCACATGATTCCCCTGTGAAAGGGGAAGAACCCTAATTATTTTGGGGTCATTAGGTCAAAAGTCAAGGTCACTGTTACGATACATAGAATTTTTGACAACAGGGTCGTTTCTGCATGATAACTTTACTTCTGTATATTGGATCTTAACCAAACTTGACCACATGATTCCCGTGAGGAAGGGAAAGAACCCTATTTATTTTAGGGTCAAAGCTCAAGGTCACTGTTACTATAAATATAATTTTTGACAACAGGGTCGTTTCTGCACGATAACTTTAGTTCTGTGTATTGGATCTTCAACTAACTTGGCCACATGATTCCCCTGTGGAAGGGGAAGAAACCTGTTTATTTTGGCATCATTAGATCAAAGGTCAAGGTCACCATTACTATGAATAGAATTGTTGACAACGGTTGTTTCCTCATGATAACTTTAGTTCTGTATACTGGATCTTTACCAAGCTTGGCCACATGATTCCCCTGTGAAAGGGGAAGAACCCTATTTATTTTGGGGTCATTAGCATTATACCGTTTGATAATTTATATAGACTGATGGGCGTATTTTGTGATCCACACATTTCTTGTTTACAATTGTGTTTTGTCCTTGGATTTACGGATTCTGACTACCCCTTTTCTTTTCTTCATATTCTTCTTTGATGAAATAAAATGTATAGAAACAATTACCGTATATAAAAAAATGCTTTTATGAAAAAAAATCTTTATTGAAAAATATATTAAAAAAAACTTTATGATAAAAAATAGTTATTAAAAATGATGGGGAAAAAATTATAATTAAAAAACAAAATATGAAAAAGAACATTTACAGGATTTTTTTTAATTTTAAAAATGATGAAAAAAATATAAGAATTTAAAATGAAAAAATGCCTTCAATAGAATTTTTTTTTTAATTTTAAAACGTTTCTATTGAAGACATGAAAAGGAAAAGAAATAATAAAAAAAATTCTTCATTAGGAAAAATATATTAAAAAGAAAATGATTATGGAAAAAAAACATTCTTTCATGACAAAAAAAAAATTTATGAACCAAATGACAAAAATGCTGAAAAGGAGAATTAATGAAGAAACAATTGTGAAAATGTCTTTCATGAACAAAAAGCATTCATAGAATACAGTACAAAATATATTTTATGAAGACAGAAAATGATGTTATAAGGAATACGATAAGGTGAACTTGGAATGTATCCTTTGGAAATAGACATAAAAAGTATAATTGTGTCATTTTGGGCTAATATGCTCTCTGGAAAAGATTAAAAATTGTCCCAAAAAATCATAATAAAAACGTCGATATCAGGTGTGTGCACGAGCGTTTCTTGAATAACCTTAATCGGGTACGCCCAAAATCGAAAGATTGAAAAGCCAAATAATTTACAGTTTTGGGAGCCGTAGTGCACTGAGGAGGTTAAAGAGGAGAGATATCAATACAAAGGACATAAATTGTTGAAATAAAAATTATTTTTATGCTAAATTCAAAATTTCGATACAATTGATTTAATAATAATGAAGTTATAGACTGTTTTGTCGGCACGTGCCCAGATGACTTCTGTTAATTGTTAATTACTTGTAATCACTTGTGTAATGAGTTCAATCAACCAGAACTATGTTATTTGATCTTTACTAATTGAAAGTGATTGCAACACAATCATAAACATATCAGCGTGGTATATTTCCTTTAGATTGCAACACAATCATAAACATATCAGCGTGGTATATTTCCTTTAAATGAAACTAATTTCAATAGAATTTTTGAAGGTATGGTTTCTTTTATCTTTCAGATCTATTGTTTTACTTTGTGCACGTAAAATGTTAAATAAAGTAATGTTTTCTTGTGCATTTTGAGTCATTATTTGAGAAAATTAGTATGAACCTCCATTTTCAGTCTCACTTTAAACTATTCAGAATACGAATAAGTAGCAAATTTCGAGAAAATACAAAATACAGACAAAATGTGTCGTCCTTGGGGTTCGGAGCCTGCAACTTTTAATTTCATCAGTTGTTTGAAAAGACTGCAGGAGGTAAATGTTTTTTTCATAAAAATTATTTAGAATTTTCGTTAAATGTTGTCAGTTTTCACAACAATTCGTAACTATAGTCCTAACCTTTTCACTTAAGATTATCTTACCACAATTCCTAAGTCCTTTTCACAAAGATTATCTTACGACTAAAATTACACTTACGATAAAAATTCTTCCTTAGGTGTACTCGATACAACATTGTGTAATAAAGTTTGTCAGTAATTTGCGACAGGTCAATGGTTTTCTGCGAGTACTCCAGTTGTCTCCACCAATAAAACTGACCAATATATTGTTGAAAGGGGCGTTAAACACCATAAACCATCATTCTTAGCAACCTAGTTTCATGTCCATAGCACAACAAAACATTTTTTTAAATAGAATTATTCTATAAAATGTCATCGGCACTGAATTTTTATCTAATATATGAATCTGTCACCAATAACTGCACAAAATATGAACGGGTATCAGGGGCGGATTCAAGGGGGGGCACGCCCCCCCTAAAATTGGAAAAAATATGATTTTTTTGCGTAAAATCGTGATTTTTCACACGAAATACCCCAAAAAATTTCGCGCCTCCCTCCGCTCGGCGCGATTTTTTTTAAGTGCACCCCCCTAACTTGAAATCCTGGATCCGCCCCTGGGTATGCTTTTCGTAGAGGAACATTTCTAATGCATGTAAATTAAAATGATATATGATAATTATCATTACTTGGAGTTGTGCGTCATCATCCACGCGTGGTTACTTTTGGTAGAAGTATTTTTTTAAAGGAGTGCATCTAATTCATTTTAATATCGGTTATTTGTCAGCAAAATATTTACCCCCCTATTTTTCCAATTAATCCCATCCCACATAAAATTAAACGCTTGTTCTTTTACTGATGAAAATTTATCCCGATTTTTCTGATTAAGATGTGTTTATTTTAATATCATCTATCAATCATGAAGACGAATATAAAAAGAAGACCATGTCCGGTACTAGTAACATAGCAGATCAAGTTTTAGAAGGATTATCAATGGTAAACAATCACGAATTTGTACAAGAAGCAGTCTATTCCAATGGAAACAACAAACCGCCATCATTCATTTGTTGTACAAAAACACAATTCGAAGACATGAAACTTCATTTACAGAGTGACACAAACTGTACAATTGGTGTTGATAGAACTTTTAACCTTGGTCCTGCATATGTGACAAACTTTGTGTATAAAAACAAAAAAGTAATTCAGAAATCTTCACGTGAAAATCCAATTTTCGTTGGACCAGTTTTCTTCGACTGGGACGCATCATTCCTGACACCATTCATTCTTTTCTCATGTGAAAGCCTGTTTAGAGACAGATGCTAAGTGCATTGACTTTCGTATAGGGAGCGACGATGAGGGTGGTCTAACAAAGGCCATCGACAGTGCCTTTATAAAAGCTACTAGGTTATTGTGTAAACACATTAAAGACAATGTCGCTGATCACATGAAGAACAAATGGACAATGACAAAAGAACAACGCACTAATGTGATGAACAATCTATTCGGAGAAGATGGTATCGTTTCTACAAACGACACATTAGAATTTAACCTGAAATTCGATACCTTGTGTAATGAGTTTCCCGTTTTTGCGGAATACTTTAACAAAAAACTGAAAACCAGACTTTTTGAGCATGTAAGCAAACCACAGAGACATAGTGATCAGCACAGGTTATGGACTAATGGTCACTATAATAACAATTGTCAAAGTATTAATCACTGATTCAAAATTGCTACAGACTGGAAACCCCAGCATCTACATGAACTTATCAACAGCATCCATGATATTGTTCGACTTCATTTTGCCGACCTCAAACGCGCGTTGTACGGGCTAGGGAACTACGAGTTGCAAACAGAGTTCAAACATTTTTATATTCCACAGACTAATTGGGTTGCCAAATCAAGTGATGAAAAAGACAAACTTTTTCAGAGGTTTCTTAAAAACAAACAGTTTTCTTCTGCAGTTATCCAGTATACCGATGACAGACTCACCATCCCAAATGTGAAACGTTTGACTCGTAAGCCAGGACAACGGCAGAGACCGAAAACCACAGCAGCAAGGACATTGCCTCGTTTTCATATACATGTATGAACTCATGACATTTTGAAGTTATTATTATTTAAATATGTATGTATTCTGTTGTTCTTGTGGTTAAGTAAAGTGATATAATAAATTGTTACAAATGTTAATTTTGTTTAACAAAACAAAACGAAAGTTTTTCCTCCCATACTCCCATATCTTTTTTGGAAAGAAACAAACAAGGGCAAGCATAAAATACAAAACTTAAAAAAAAAACAATAAAAATAAACAAAAAAACAAAAAAATACATAATACAAGAAAAAAAAATCAAATAGAAAAAAACCCCAAATAACCAAATAAATAAATAAAATTTAAATTTAAATTAAAAAGGAATTAAAGACTATGGTTTCTTTGTTGCAAAGGCGGATTAATTGTTAGTTCTGCCTCACTGAACTCAATATACAGGTGAAGGCGTAATTATCAAGGTGTTAGATTATCGAGACTGGCACGTGCCAATGAAAAGTTTAATAACTTCTTTATTATAAAAAAATACCATTACCAAAATTTATATTCAAGTTTTGTAAACCTCCTTTTACATATATACGTGTTCTTTGTCTTCATTCTTCCTCTCTTTAACGTCCTTAATGTTTGATTTGACTTCTTAGTGCACTAAGGAGATCCTTTGCGGTATTTCTACGGACCCTATTAATTTACGATAATTTGTAAATTCAGTCGTTCGAAATTGTAAAATTTGATCAATAAAATTAATATGAAAAAAATTATGCTGATATCCTGTAGAAGCTGAATAATGATTCTTTCCGAAAATCGAGTTTCTAACAGTTTTATAATTTGTGTTCTTATTACTTCCAATTTGATTTGAAAATGACAAAAATTTTAAGATCGAACAAGAAAAATCCAACATGGCGGAGCTCACCGGAAATAGTACACGGATTTGACCGATTATATCATCTATTTCACTCATTTATTCATGATTCTTTAAAAAATATTCCACCTGATTAAAAATATTTCATGTCAAGAGTGTGCATTTCCCTCTTTAGCGACTTTGTGGACACGCCGATAATATAACGTTTGTTTGTAATTTTTAACACTTGGCTTGATTCTGTCCTTGAAAATTTTCTGGATTACAGATATTTTTTTCTTGCAATTATGTAAATTGTTTCGAGAAGTCAAGGTCCGCACAGGGGAGTACAATACATCCTAATTAACTATGCACAAAGCCATAAAAATGGCAGAACGCCCGGTGTGGTTATTTCCTGTATTATTGTACACGTAAATCACACATTTTTTTTTAAATAATATATTTCGACCAGTAAAAATGACAACGAAGGTGTATATATACAAAAATGTAGCGTTAAACGATATAGGCTATCCTGTTAAACAAAAACTACATTTTTTTCACAGAAACAAAACCTTTATTAACAAACAAAACAAACCCCCCCCCAAAAAAAAACCCCACAACAACAAAAAAGGGGAAAACGGCTAAATGAATAGGCAACATTATGCATCCCGCTTTCGGCTATCCTTTTCAACTCCTAAACGATTATTTCGTGTTCCAAAATCTTGTAACCTCGAGCATAGGAATATAATTTTCGAAATCTTCACTTTTCGCTGCAAGAATGCTTAATGTTTTTGAACTGATTTTTTTTTAATGGAAGAATTTTAAAAGTAAATTTCACATTTTAATGTAAAAGTTACTTTAAATAATTCATCTGAATATTTGTTTTCAGATAAATTAATGAATTCAATGATTACCTAAAAAAATGCATTTTACATGTTATATCAGCACAATATATGATCAGAGACATATTATTTTATATGTTTCTGATATGAACGGGTTATCGAAAGCTAGATCATAATTAATTTAAATTACAGATTCTAGTAATTGAACCTGATTATGACTGGTATGTTGCATAGTTCTGGAGAAAATATAGGTACCAGTCGAGTAGTATGGATGCATTCCCTCTTTAGTGATGTCAGTGTTAGCCTCAACGAAAAACTGGTTTCACCACCGACCAGCTTGTACCCTTACAGAGCTTACATAGAAACATTACTCAGCTATGGCCCAGCTGCCAAAGAATCTCAATTAACGGGAGTCATGTGGTACAAGAATACACCGGGACATCAAAACAAGAGAACAACCGATAACAAAGGATTCACGTCCCAGAAAGCATTGACGACCGAAAGCAAGTCTGTACAGATGATGGGAAAACTACACTTGGATTTATATTGTCAAGAGAAATATTTACTGAATCACGTCGATCTGAAAATCAAATTACGACGAAGTCGAGACGTGTTCGTCCTAATGGCCGATGCCAACTCCTATAAGATCAAAATCAAGGATCTCGCTTTATTTGTAAGAAATGTACAGTTAAGTCCTGCCGTAAGAATGGGTCACGTCAAAGCTTTGGAAAAGACCAGCTGTAGATACGGTTCCTCGTGGCAACATGAATGACATACAGGACAACATGTTTTTGGGCCAATTACCAAAGAGACTGATCATAGGATGTGTGGACAGTGACGCTTTGAACGGAGTAATTACCAAGAACCCTTTCGATTTTAAACACTACAAGATCAATTTTGTGGCACTGAACATGGACGGACGACAGATTCCCGCCAAACCGTTACAACCCGACTTTGAAAACGCAGGTTATATTCGCAGTTTTATGGGACTCTATACCAGTACGGGAAAGATGTATCAAGACGAAGGAAATACCATCTCCAGAGAGGAATACGCTAAAGGAAACACCTTATTTGGATTCGATCTCACACCCGACATGTCGGAAGTTGTAGCCTTTCAGCTTATAAAACAGGGCAATTTACGTGTGGAGATTCATTTCGCAGAAGCTCTTACAGCTACTATCAACGTGATCATGTATGCAGAATTTGACAACGTCATTGAAATCGATAGAAACAGACAAGTCTTGTTTGACTACAGTGCTTAGATGAACACCTTAGAGATTGACACTCTATTGAAAAAACATCCTCACTCCAGAGCGGTGTTTAAGGGGGTCTATGCCAGAAACAGATTACCGAGACTATTAAACGTCCCTTCTGCCCTTGTGGGAAACACGGATCCAGACCATCGAATGGGACAGCACTGGGTCGCTATATACATCGACGCCAACTCACGAGGGGAATACTACGACCCTACTGGAAGGCCACCCTTTTTAAGAGCGTACGTGAACTTCATAAAGAAACATTGTCATACTTGGACATACAATACCGTTCGAGTACAAGAAGAAGGATCTATTGTGTGCGGACATCATTGCATATTTTACCTCATACATCGATGTGCAGGACATACCATGACAGACGTTACCAGGCTCTTAGAAAATCCCATGGAAGCGACGGACATTGTACAGAAATTTGTGTTGTTACTTGTTGAAAATGTTGTATGACAAAAAAAAAATTAAAAAAAAAGGTTATATAGAGCCAGTCAACAGCCTGGATAAATGCAGAGTGACCTTCTATTGGGTGATTAAATGTACTCTTAGAAACACCACACACTGAGAATGTGGATGTACTGCACAACATATCCGAAATTGAGGTACTGACTTCAGATAATGAAAGTCATAGTGAGGTTCCACGAACGGTAAAAGAAAATGTCTAATTTCTTGTTGACCATAATGCAAATTTGAATAGGAAAGCCAATGCAAAATATATGCAGTTTTGGGATAACTGTGGTACGTGGGATACAAAATCCACATCTACCAAAACTACATACATGTACTTTGTAAGACAAAATGGGGGCAATTTGACATTCTGTGTAAAAAAGAAAGACTTATATTGTAAAGAGATCAAAAAGGAATTTATTCCTTTAGATCCACAACCTGATGACACAAATCTATTTATTNTCAAGAGATATTACGCTACACTTAAACGGGATAATAACTACAAGAAAAGAGTAAGCTGGTTTGAAACAATGCCTGGGTTTTCGCAAGATACAAAAAACAGCAATTGCAGAATATTTGGGTAAATATCCTGCAGATGTACAAAACAGGCATGGAAATGCCAAAATAACAAATCAAGAGTACGTAAGAACGTCGCCAGTAACAAAACGACAAGTACGATCTGAATTAGAAACTGGCAAAGGCAGTAAAACAGGTATTTTCTGATCATTTTCAATCAGAACACCAGCCTCGTGACTCAAAATTTGTTCACAATTTGAAGTACACTGAACAAAGAAATTAACCCTGGGAATAAGCAAAATATTGCAGATGACATGCACAATGTAATAAACATGTTATCTAATTCGCATCCATTTTTAAAAGAAATTGTACAGTGTGCTGGTAAGCCACCTAACGTCATTTGTTACACGGACTATCAAATGAAGCACTTTTCTAGTGCACGTAAGACCTCAATAATCGGCGTCGACCGAACATTCAATCTCGGGGCATGTTTTGTAACAACAACAGTTTTTCAAGAGAAGAAACTGAAGAGAAAGGGCAAAACTACCAATCCAATTATTTTGGGACCTGTGTATCTGCACTGGGATGGTGCATTTCACACGTAACAAAGATTTGTTACTCACTTGGCATCTGTGATAGATACAAACATATCTGAAGAATTACTTAGTGTAAATGATATTGTAGTTGGGTCAGATGAGGAAAAAGCGTTAGTTAAAGCTATAAAATCAAGCTTTCCTAATTCTGAGCTTACACTCTGTACCAGGCACTTGAGTGAAAACATGTCTCGACACATGAGAAATAAAGTGGGAATGAACGAAAAAGTTACTAAACAAGTAGTAGACGAAATATTTGGTGATAATGGCCTCATCGAGGCAGACACAACTGTGAAGTTTACAAAACAAGTCAATATCATAGAAAGCAAATACCAAGCTATGATAGGTCCATATCTTACAAACATAGTTATTCCTACTATCAAGGAATATGTCTATAATGCTAGAGAGTCAGTCAAGAATTCCTTTGCAATGGAAAAACAATAGTTGTGAATGCATTAATCATATTTTAAAGTTGAATCAGGATTGGAAGCCTGAAAAATTGCCTGAATTGATTAACAAAATTCACAAGGAAATAGTCTTGCAAGAAAGTCTGGTAAATGGTGCATTGTATGGTCATGGTGACTATGAGTTTAACTCGTCAGTAAGCCATTTACAATGTACTAAAATAATTTGGCAAAGCAAAAACCAGAAAGAAAAAAGATACTCTTTTACAAAGATTCTTGACTCGTGGCTTAAAAAAGCAAAATGTTGCTACCAAATCGGTTACCTCAACGGATGGAACCCGTACCATCCCACAGACAAACAATTGTGCACGTAAACGTGTACAAATAAAACGTGTGAGGAATGCAAAAACATTTTCCTCCAAAAAGTCAAAGTTGACTGTTGAATGTTGCTGAAACTTGTAAAGTTTTGGGTCTACCATAGCTTGGTATATCTGACTTGAATAATGAAATGTATCAGATACTGTACAGTACATGTATATAGTTAATGGATCTCTATTTTTAAATGTTTCTGTGTTCCAAATAAAATAAAAAATATATCCTGCTCAAAAGCCTACTTCCACCTCCCCGTTGGTGAGCAGGGGGCAACAGGTCATACCTGGCAAACGGAAGAGGTTCCAAATATGATCATAAACATTATTTTTATAGATATGTTTTCCTCAATCTTACCTGTCAGGCCTATATTTACACAAAGTAATATCTTAACATCGTTGCACGACGTTTGAGCGCATTGGTCCTACATTTGAGCGCAAAAAATCCTACGTTTGAGCGCAAAAAAATCCACGATTGAGCGCATTTTACCTTAGCTATTGAAAAATATTAAAATTATAAAACTTTTAAGAAATTATTATAAAAATGATCTTTAAAAAATTATTAAAAATGATTTTGATAATGAAAAAATAATTTAAAGATTTAGTTTACATACGGTTTTTCACTTAATTCCTTTCATTTGCGAGTGCTGTTTATGATTTATACTGTTTACTACTTGTATGTGTATGAAAAAAAAAAATGGAGTTTTTCATATCGGAAACAAATAGAGAGAAGAAAAGTTTAATTTACGATGGCTACACTTTTAGAGTCGATAGAGTTTTAAAGAATTCGGAAA
>MJUT01047372.1:198507-209134 GCA_002080005.1 Gigantidas platifrons
TTTTATGATGAGTTTTTTAGTGCTGTAATCTTTTATAATAAAGTGTACACATGTATATATTTTTATTTCTATTTTTCCCATTTTTAGATATTAAATTCCCCAGGTAAACCACAGGTAAAATGCGCTCAAACGTAGGAAAGATTTGCGCTCAAACGTAACACACCTAAAATTGAAAATGCGCTCAAACGTAGTGCGCCCCTTAATATATACAAATACACATACACACACAACACTTAAATATAAAAAAATATCCTTTTTTTCCCTTCCATTTTTACAATTTTTATTAGTTTTTGTCAGAATTTATGACTTCTTGTCACTTTTTAGTACTTCTTGCTCCGCTCGGCGCGATTATTTTAAGTGCGTGCCCCCTAACTTGAAATCTTGTATCCGCCCCTGATTATGACCGTAATAGTTGCATATGCGTTAGTGGCTATAGGCACCGATTGCATAGGTAGTTATAAATCCAACTACCATACGATCACGACCACGACGGTCCCCATATTAATTTTGTATTATATATCTTCTACTTCCCACATTGTTTGATACAGGTTTAAAAACTCTCTTATTATTGGACATATCTGGGACTATTATACTGTATATAGTATAATAGTCCCAGGACATATAGACATTTTCATTTGTTCATATTTCATGTCGGTTGAGGAGGAGGCAGGGAATCCCCTTTTTATGTAAATATATTTAGTTGTTTTAGATTTTATGGACATTGGATTACAGTTTTACTGGATTGTGCGTAGATTCTACGTTCATGTGTAAATATTCATATTGTGATTGGATTTTAATTACTCCGACATATAACCGGAGGTGTTCCATAATTGGAAGTTTATACCAAGGATTTATATAATATTAATCCTTGTTTACAGCAAGGAAAGAAGAAGATTGGATTTTTTTTTTTATCTCTCTTTATAATTATGTCAGTGTGAAATAACAGTTAGACTTGTGGATTTTTCATAATATGCACTAATATCAGGAAGGATGATGGCCCGTGTAAATCATCGCTAGGTTGATGAGATTGATATTACTGCGAAACCGGAAGACTTTTCGGAATCGACTTGAAATTTAGAATGTAAATATTACTTCCGTCTATTCCCAACAATGGCTGACGATCTTCAAACGAATTTGGCGACATACAAACTTCAGCTACAGCAGGTAAAAGACATTCAGAATCTAATTACCCAATCCTTGCAAAAATCTATAATGTTTTCTTTAATTAAAAACTAATTACTGTGAATTATTTCCAAACGACGACAGTAGAGATACTGGTGTAAAAATTTATGTAAAAATATCACAGGCACTTGTTTCTATCAATGGGGAACTCTTCCTCCCTCTTACTATTACAAGGTGCTCAGCTATTTATTTGAAAAAAAATGGACACCTTCGCTTCACGCTATTTTATGGTATTATTTACGCTTAAAATACATCCTACCTTATAGCAGTCGCTCCTAAATACATATATCTTCATCAATATCCACAATTTGCATACCCTTCATGGTGCCCTGTAACGATTTAAAATACACAAATGTGAACTCTTCACGACTAGACAAATCTCACCATATTAACTTCCGGTTCAGGTCAGAATGAGTACATGTAAATAAAATAAAATGCATCTAAAAAAATTTTGTTGTGTATTTGATCATTTATGTATTTTTCTTAAATGGATACTACAAGTCATTACAAACCACACTTCTTGTTAAATAAAATTTAATGGAAATTTGACTTACTTTCGCTTTCGATTCTACACATAACCAATCGCATTTGAAGCTTCAAATTTACCGCTCGATTTAACCGGAAGTTAATATGGTGAGATTTGTCTAGTCGTGAAGAGGTTACATATGTGTATTTTAAATCGTTATGTATGTCATAGGGCACCATGAAGGGTATGAAAATTGTGGATATTGATGAAGATAAATGTATTTAGGAGCGACTGCTATAAGGTAGGGTGTATTTTAAGCATAAATAATACCATAAAATAGCGTGAAGCGAAGGTGTCCATTTTTTTTCAAAATAAATAGCTGAGCACCTTGTAACAGTAAGAGGGAGGAAGAGTTCCCCATTGATAGAAACAAGTGCTTGTGAAAAATATGTGTATTTTCAAGGTACGTAGCATTGTCATTATTTAATACGTTATCGTATCTAATAATTAGATACGATAATGTAACCCTCATTCCGCTTGTGCTCCATTTAGGGTTACGAATCGATCTCATTCAACGTATGGGAGCAAATTAAAATTTTCGTTCCGTGAATATTTCAACNATAGAAAATAAAATCTGATAGCCACAAAACGTGGAAATGTGCTACAAATGAGATGTGGAAAAAAATCCGCTGTTTTGCTTATGGCAAGCGCTCTGACGTTCAAACGACAACATCAGATGTAAATAGTCGTCGAACGGCAGAGGAATCTCGGACTAACCTTGTAGCAGTCGCTCCTAAATACATTTATCTTCATCAATATCCACAATTTTCATACCCTTCATGGTGCCCTGTCGCCTGTGACATACCTAACGATTTAAAATACACAAATGTGAACTCTTCACGACTAGACAAATCTCACCATATTAACTTCCGGTTCAGGTCAGAATGAATACATGTAAATAAAATAAAATGCATCTAAACAAATTTTGTTGTGTATTTGATCATTTATGTATTTTTCTTAAATGGATACTACAAGTCATTACAAACCACACTTCTTGTTAAATAAAATTTAATGGAAATTTGACTTACTTTCGCTTTCGATTCTACACATAACCAATCGCATTTGAAGCTTCAAATTTACCACTCGATTTAACCGGAAGTTAATATGGTGAGATTTGTCTAGTCGTGAAGAGGTCACATATGTGTATTTTAAATCGTTATGTATGTCATAGGGCACCATGAAGGGTATGAAAATTGTGGATATTGATGAAGATAAATGTATTTAGGAGCGACTGCTATAAGGTAGGGTGTATTTTAAGCGTAAATAATACCATAAAATAGTGTGAAGCGAAGGTGTCCATTTTTTTTCAAAATAAATAGCTGAGCACCTTGTAATAGTAAGAGGGAGGAAGAGTTCCCCATTGATAGAAACAAGTGCTTGTGAAAAATATGTATATTTTCAAGGTACGTAGCATTGTCATTATTTAATACGTTATCGTATCGTATGGGAGCAAATTAAAATTTTCGTTCCGTGAATATTTCAACTTTCTTTTTGCATATCTGGTCATATCTTATTATTCCCAACAATTTTTAAGTAATGGTGATACGAAATAAGTGTTACAATCCCTGTTTCTATCTTCAAGACCAGTTTCGTATTTGAAAATTGTTACTTGTCCGCCATAACACCTTACATAGACTCTCGCGATGGGCGGAGCCTATCCATATATGCCAAATATGGAAACTGTTACTACGAAAAAGTCGATTTTACTATAAAAATTGATCCAAATAAGGATATCTCAAAAACGAGGCAAGTGCGCATGAACTAGTAACTTGTAAACAAAATGTCGGACAGAAAGAAGATTTCATGCATTCAAATTTTCAGATGAATATAAGTCTGCCATGGATTGCTGCAGCGATTATTTAACACCTCAAGGTTTACCTAAATATATTTATCTTTCACCCCCGTTAATTTTTCCAACCATTTACAACGGAATTAGGACAAAAAACCGGCCGGTGTGAATCACTCCGGGCGCTGCTCCCATACGTTGAATGGGATCGATTCGTAACCCTAAATGAAGCACAAGCGGAATGAGGGTTACGTTATCATATCTATGTCATTATCTACAACTACTAGTACAAGCTGACTTTTGATGTAATGTTATGCATGAAGTGAACCTGAGAGTGATCTAAATACATATTTGAATTATTCTAATTCAACTATGAATTTAAAATAACAACCACTGATGTACTAAAATAGCAAATGTTCAATGCATAACATGATTATATTCCCCCATGAATGTACATGTACAAAGAAATCCACAATTTATTAATGTGTTGATGTAAGCAGGAAAAATACTCCACAAAAATACACCAATAACAACATTAGATCAGTCAATTGTCAGTATGTAAGGGTATAGGAGAGTTTGGCGTGATGTCACAGGCTTGAGAATATACCTGTCTGGTTGGCAAGAAATGGAAAATTTCCATTGTCTTTCATTAAAACTCAGCTTTAAATTGTCATTATTTTTTTGTTATTTAAGATAATTCAATAATTCTTTCAGAAGTGTAAATTATATAGAAATAATTCATTCACATTGAAGATTTGATAAAAATATTCAGAATAAAAGGATTGGAAATTCAATCTTGTTTTATTATTTGTTTATTGTCATGCAAATGAGTGAATATGACATCACTAATGAGATTGGCGAAAACTCATATTATACAATATTTTGTTTGTGATTGGGTAAACTGAGCATATCAGGGATTTTCAGCCATCTCTCTATGGCAGAATTTCAGCCCCATTCCCAATGACAATTACCCTGTTTTTATTCCCAATTTGCTGTTATGAATTCCCAAATCGTGCAAATGTTTATTGAAGTCTCGTATCTGTTAAATATTTTGAAAGTGATTTTCTTGGAAAGTAATCCATTTCAGTTTATAGAAACTTTAAATTCGGTAAATGTTTATATGTGCCCGACTTGAAATAAAACTATTTGTATTTGTTTTTCATAAATAAACAACATTGGCACCATTTTGGAAAGGGGACGCAATGCATAATGTGCTACCGGAAATGTTGACTGAACTTTTTGTCCGAAGCTATTTTCAACAAAACGAACTTTTCATTTATTTTTCTCATTTCTGTGACATAAAATCATAGTTCTCATATCAAATATGTTCATATATGCGAAGATTGGCAATTCAAAATTCGTTGAAATGCACCGGGTCGCTTCAGATATTTATCCATCCGCATTGGTATTTTATACCTGACACCGAGTTAATATTACAATCTATCGAACTGTTTATTTACATCCAGACATGTGTAAATGTTAATGCATATCCAATTAAAAAATAGACGTTGAACTACAGTAGCTTTCCTCCATTGTTGCAATCTGATTTTGAAGTTGGGCAAATAATAATTAAAGCCTTTACTTTCTTCAGTTTTTGACTGACAGTGGCAATTTACATTTGTGCAATATTTTCATTGCTATATATAGTTGGATCATTGAGCAAATTGACAGAGACATCATTCTTCTCCTGAGGATTACACAAATATGATTTATTACAATTTGTGTGGTATGTATTGGTAATACACAGTGATATTTCAAAAGGAAAAGGGTGGAGGGGGGGGGGGGTACATATAAAAAATCACTGGTATGCAAGACTCCAATAGGCAAGGAAGACAGAAATAAAAATGTGACATTGAATAGATGTCCTTAAGGTAGTTATGAATAAAAATAAAACAGACAATAACATCAATATTAATGCTATAAGAACATAAAGTAATTTTCCCAAAATACCCTGAAAAATCCCTGCATATATAACACATATATGTGAATTACATTTGATGCTAAAGACATATTTTTTATCTTTAGGTTGAAGCTTCCTTAACTACAGATCCTGACAATGATGATCTTCAAAAACTCAAGAAAGATTTACAGGTGGGTATTATTTTATTGTAAAGCTTCATCATACAGGTACATACATTTTTTTATTCAAAACATTGATAAGTAGAGATTGTCTTGCTTCCTACTAGAATAATTTCTGTAGATAAAATCTATTTATAGATGAAAAACCACTGTTAAGATATGGATGGGGTTGATTATCATTTAATATAATTGTTTAGGATAATTGCTGTTGATAATTGTGAATAAAATCAACATTTTCGTCAACCCAAATGTCTAGGTATTTACTTCAAACCTACATGTAACAATTTGTGAATTAATATATTACGTTGTAATCGGTTCTAGCAACAACAACCGTATTGGTTTCTTGTTGTAGAAAATTTTGCAAATTAATCTGAAAAAAAAAATGGTGGTAAAAATCAAATGAATTCTTAATGAGTATATAATATATATATATTTTCAGAGTTTTTCTTTAAAGGTGAAATTTTTTTTTATAATTTTAAAGAAATTAAATCTTTAATTTTGGGACTTATAAATTCCTAGTTTGAAAAGAAACTGTCAGTGTTAATGTGTGTAGAGCTTTATTTTTTAGACATGACAGCAGAACAGCTGTACATACATATGTTATGAGAGAATAATTGTGGATCGTAAGTAGCAAACTGGTACAGCTTTATACAGTGACCAAGATGTTGTGCCACATACATGTAAAATGAATGAATATCAGTAATGCCACTTTGTGTAATTATTCACCTATATTGTGGTAATTATGCCTTCTAATAAGACATGTGTGATTCCATTCTGTAAGTCAACTAGAAACTACAAAACCTGTGGGTATAGCTATCAGTTAATCAGCATAACCTGTGGGCACAGTTATCAGTTAATCATCATAACCTGTGGGTAAAGTTATTCGTTAAAACATCATAACCTGTCAGTAAAGTTATCAGTTAACCAAGCATAACCTGTCGGTAAAGTTATCAGTTAAATTAACCTGTTACCAGCATAGTCTGGGTAAAGTTATTATATCAGTTGTCAATTGAGTTAACCAGAATAATGTTTAAGTCATATAATATGACCTTTTAAGGTTATATAAGAAAGTATACCGGTAATTGTTACTCAATGTGTATTGTATTCACTTATTTATTTATTAACCTGTCTATTCTGTTACACCAAAAGTCTTTATTTCAATTTTAAATTCCTTTTGCATTTAAAAAAAAAAATCGGCAAAATAGACAAAGACATTGGTATGCTTTGTATCTAATTGTACACATTCAGCATATATAATTTGCTAAATTATTTTAAGGGATCTTACGATTTGTGATAAGAATAAAGGGACATAAACATGAGTGAAAGATGGTGAATAGGGGACAGTGGTAATTTTTTAAATAAAAATAAAGTTGTAAAAATAAAATAAAACTTAGATAGATCAAATTGGTTTCAAAGTCAGTGTATTATGTGTACATGTGATAATATTATGCCCATGGTCATGCTTAACTCCACTCATTTGTTCATGCTTTTATGACAAAATTATTTCTTCCTTTAGCTTCATAGGTCAAATTTGTCAAAACGTTTCTGAAAATGATGTCAGACATATTCTAGGAATAATATACTTGACTGTATAATCCAAGTTACTAAAAAGAAATAGTTTACATTATACTGCAGTGTATGTACATTTGTATCATAAGGTTTTTGTATACTGTAAATCAATACATTTGTGCTGCTATTAACTTCCGTCTGTGTTTTCCTGCTTTAAGACTGTTTCTCAGAGATTTATGTGTTTGTTCTCAATCTCTGGTTCTTGAAAGTGATCTTTCTATACACATGCTGGTCCAAAGTATTTGTTAACTGTATATGAAATTAACCTCTTGCTCGAAATTTTTAATGAATATTAGGATGGTGTCAACACATTTTACAGCATGTTATTATTAAGCTTGTTGGAAAATTAAAAGATCATAATTATCTTATGCTCAAAAGTTGTGGAGGTTGATAGCGTGTGAACTTTTATTGGTTTACAGTATATTTAAAAAAAAACAAATTTTATATATATTCTTTCTCTATATATATGTGTATTAAGAGAGTGTATGTTTGTGTATTTGACAGGAAGTAATAGATCTAACTGTTGATTTGATTGGTACCAAACTTCCACCAAGTGCTACAGAAATACTGAAAGCAGATCATCATGAAGTTGTAACCAAACATGACTGGCACCCTGGGGATCCTTGTATGGCAATCTGGTCAGAGGATGGACAGTAAGTACTACATAGTGAGGGGGAAGTCTGTGGGAGGGGGTTATGTTATTTAATGCCACTTTCAACAATATTTCAGTTATATCGTGGTGGTCAGTTTTATTGATGAATGAAACTGGAGTACCGCTGCAAGTCACTGACAAACTTTATCACATAATGTTGTATCAAATACACTCGTCTGAACTGGATTTGAACTCACAATGTTAGTGGTGATAGGCACTGATTGCATAGGTAGTTATAAACTACCATACGATCACCACCATGACCGTGTACACGACAGCACTTGGAAAGGCTTGAAAAAGTCCTGATGAAATAAATACTTAAAAATTGACCCTAGGATTTACTGCATGAATTCTATGTTGTGAACATGTATGGGATTGACATTAAGGAGAAATATTGTGAGGAGGAAATGTTCAGATAAAAGAAGTACTCAGATATTTCCCTTGTAAATAAACAGACTATGAGGGGAGTAAAGAATTGTTTCACTCTCAGATACCTGACCCCTCAGTAAATTGTAACAACATATTTAAAACAAGGGGAAAATCATAAATCTATAGTTAGACCTTCAAACAAACAACTGGAATATATTGTGGATTGACCATGATGTGGCTGTTTTTTCCCACTGCTTCTAATTTTATACATTTGTAATAAATATGTGTGTGTAATTCACTCACTTAAATTTGAATTATGGTAATAAGTCAATCAAATTATGAAGAGTACAAATACAATTCTGGACAACCATACATTAATTAAATATGCAGCAGTTTTTACTACACTTTAGTTTATTATTTTTTTTGTTTTTTTTAAATTGTTTTTACTATTTTTCATAGATACTATGAATGTAAGATAGACGAGATATTAGACGATGGAACCTGTACTGTTAAATTTGACAGCTGGGGTAATACAGAGGTCACAAATGTAAGTTTTACTATAGTTTTAAATAATATATCTACAAGCCTTTCAGTGATTGGGATTAGAGGGGGCCATGTGCCATTTATCACATTCAATCTGAAAATGACAATTAATGTCCCATTGAAATCAGAAATATTTACAAAGAATGTTGAATGGCCCATTGAAATTCTGAATGTCAATAGAAAATGTCCCATTATTGAAATTTTAATCCTAATCACTGGCCTTTCAGTAAGGGCAGTACCAGGTACTTTTACCAACATAAAATGAGAATCAGTTTCTGGTAGGTTCATTCACCACATAAAAAAAAAGAAAATATATATTTATTCAGAATTTATAATTAAAAATTGATTTTAAAATATTTCTACATCTTGTTTAATCAGAACATATTTTGTGTCACATTAGTAACATATTGCAGACACTTCAAGATTACTTTATCCATAGTCCTAGATCACAAATCCTTTTTAGCATACTTGATTTCCATCAAATGGAGATTTGTTTATCAGTGTTTTTTTCTCAGAGTTGTTAGCCTTTTTTGCCCTATCATTATAGACATATTGTACTTAATTTTCAGAATCATGTCCAGTTATTGACACTGTCATTTTCTTCTTCTAGAGGTTTAGCTTTTCTTCTGAATCATGTCCAGTTATTGACACTGTCATTTTCTTCTTCTAGAGGTTTAGCTTTTCTTCTGAATCATGTCCAGTTATTGACACTCATTTTCTTCTTCTAGAGGTTTAGCTTTTCTTCTGAATCATGTCCAGTTATTGACACTGTCATTTTCTTCTTCTAGAGGTTTAGCTTTTCTTCTGAATCATGTCCAGTTATTGACACTCATTTTCTTCTTCTAGAGGTTTAGCTTTTCTTCTGAATCATGTCCAGTTATTGACACTGTCATTTTCTTCTTCTAGAGGTTTAGCTTTTTCAACTTATGTACATTAGTTGGCAATGAATACAGGACACATATGCTGTTTTCAATAGTTAAAATAAAGTAATCTAAAACTGTTTAAAATGAAAAAAAAAAAGGATTAATTAAGACAGATTAAGTCAATATTGAAACATACAAACACAATTATACTGATATTTTGTTTTATCCGTATAATTATTGTAATATTTATTGAGGAAATACTTGAATTTTCACAGGTGACATTGCTGAAGCAAGTGGATCCAAATGCTACACCAGGTACCTCAAAAGATGACAAACACAAATCAAAGTGAGTAAAAATTTGCTTGATAACATGGTACTGTTAATATAATTACTCATCACTCAAAGCTCTGGAGAGAAAATGTCGAAAGTTGCTGGACACAGTCAAAACAGGTGAAAAAATTGACTATTTGAAAGGGGGTGTAGATGGTTTCAGCTATTTTTCATTGATTTTCAGTTATTTTATTTTCTGACCAGAATCACCCCTGTAAATGGTGATAGTTGTCTCTCTTATTATGAATATGATATCTCTTGTGACCACTATTGACTGAGACTTGTTAGCATTCTATTAATGGTTTGAATAACTAGACACATGCTAATCTAAAACATCTACCTGGTCAAATCTGAGTCTAACATTTCATAATAAAATTAATAACGTAGATGTCTGATTTAGTGGACAACCTTCATCAAGTCAAAAGATTTTTTTTTTTTTATTATTTTTTTTTGTGTCAAAAGATTATTATTTTTTTTATTTATTTATTTTTTCTCAACTGCAAAATACATCAATACAGAATGTAGTACTACAATAATATAATAACATATAAAACATCATACAATCTATATAATAAAGTACAATAAAATCTTCTTACAATCTTTTCCAATATATAATCATATGTATATTGCAGTGGAGGTTTTTTTTTTAAATAGAAAAAATGAGAAAAGAGGTATTTTGCAGAGTTTAAAATTGTTTACTATTGATATATGTGATAAATATTTTTTTT
>MJUT01047372.1:236470-246482 GCA_002080005.1 Gigantidas platifrons
TATCTTTTACCATTTTCATATAAAACCCTGTAAAACGATGCCATCCGAATTCGCGCTAAAGTGGAAACAAAAAAATGTTAAATTCTGGAGTTATCTCCCATTGATGTATCGTCGCTACCACTAGTTATCAGTTAGTGGCGCAGCCTGGCCTAGAGAATTCGTCATGTTAGGGAACACATACCATGAAATTGCTTTGGGAACCCCTAAGCAGTAGTTATATATAGTGGATACAAGAGGGACAGAATGATCATGAACGAACTGACATCCCCATCACTAAATAGCTCTCATTTGAGTTCAATCTACATGTACTTGCATATATTTGGGTGTCTTCTTCGAGGTCCGCATTTTATGTCATTTTTTTTTCTTGCAGGTGCTCATATCTTGAATTCGATTAAGTAGTGGTATACCATGTTATAAACTAATTTGATGGTATTATTGCCAGTGGCGGATCCAGGAATTCTGAAAGGAGGAGGAGGCGCTGACTGGCTAAGAGGGTGTCCGCTCTGTTCACGCTTCAGTAAATCCCTATATATTTAACACATTTTTGCCGGCCAAAGGGGTGGGTGGGGGAGCGGGCCCCTCTGCCCCCCCTGGATCCGCCACTGATTGGAGGTCAGTTTCCCCAACAACAAACAGTGAGATTTGGATGGCCACAGGAAATAAATATTTGTCAGTTCGCAAATTTCTGGGTATGTGCAGACCTGCATAAGTCATAAAAGGGGGCATTATACTAGTGGTGAGGGGAGGAACAAAACAAAGCGAATATATATATACCAATCATTTGTCCCCGTTGCAAAGCCGCCGGAGTATTATACTCAGTATATCCGTTTTCAACCATATTGTGTGGTCCCCAAGAATAGCTTTAACAGCTGTCCTTTTGATTAGTTTTTACATGGAATCGTCTGAAATTCATAATACTCAGATACCTGGGGGTGAACTAAGTTATCGCTTACCTGTATGTGCATTTGTGTACCGTGTGCGTGATTGTAAATATCCGGTACCGACTATTTATATAAATGATAACAATCAAGTACGTAACTATAGATATATAGTTTCCTCCGCTATCTTTGGAGAAACTTACGAACACAAGTCGTATGCGGCTGTATGTTATTGAACAAATTTTATTTGTCTGTACAAGGACGTTTATTTGGAATGGAAACATTTTGTTTATTCTCTTTTAAAGACGTAATTTCTATACATATTTGGATGGGCAAATACAAACCTGTTTATCATGGAGGGCACATCCTCCCATGCGGTCTCTTTTAATTTTGTCCCCTTGGCCCCAACCCCCGCAAATTTTCCAAAGAGACGATCCTCTGGGTCGTTCACCTCTTTGACCAACATCAACTTTTCCTTCTCCGACCAATTCGGCTTCCTTTTTACAGTTTCCATGTTGAAAGCTAATTTTAGCAGACGATATTGTTGTCCCGGAAGTTAGGGGGTTTTTCCAGGTTGGCCCCTTACGAACATAAGAATTATTATCAAACTCAAACTCAGTTGAGTTTTTCCTAAGTTTGTTTCGAGAAATGGAATTTTAGAAAAATCTCAGCTGATATATTTCTTTGAATCTGAGCAAAAACTTAAGTACAGACTTAAGTTTTTTTTTTCGAGAAATCCAGGCCAGTACAGGATAAATGATATATTCTGATATAATTATGTCTGATTAATATACATTAATCTAGGATAAAATGGTTCAAAATCATATTCATTACTTTCGTTAACTGCTAGAGCTATTTGCCTTTGGCATAATGATTTTTAATCTCATTTAAAGACAGTGCAACTTTAAAAAGAGAATAGAAAATTACTGCATGTTCAGAATTCGCCTCATACTTAAAATTTAAGAATTGAAATGTCAAAAACATTAAAGACATCGTTCAAACCTGATTTAATTAAATATACTAATGCATAATGGTAAACTTATATTTTCATTATAAAAAAAAGAAGAAGAATAATCTAGAAAATGTTGCCCTTTGTTCACTGATTGAGTTGTAGAACGTAGTTCCCAGTTTTGTTATCTTTCCAAACTAGTTCTTTGAGCACTAATATCAGATATTGCATTTTCATAGTTATTGTAGTAATACTTATGAAATTGTCTTTATTGTGGTATTTCATGAAGAGTAAATATCATGGAGCAACTAAACCAATACGGAATTACCATTTTAACATGACGTCCTTCGTTGGCTATAAATTATGCCGTGATAAAACTCCCGATATATATTAATTTGCGCATGCATATTTTCAAATAAATTATCAACCTAATTCTTAAAAGTGACTTCATGTATTCATACAGGACCATGGTACATGCAAACATACAAATTTTCGTTTTTCTTTTCATAATATTTTTTTTTCTGAAAAAATACTAAAAACAACCATTTATCGATTTTCGTAATTTGTTGTCTGCCGGTGATATATTTTACAAGGAACTAGTGATATTGACACAAGCTGGTTACTGATTTATTTTATATTTTGTGAACATTGTATTTGTTTAAGTCGCTAAATTCAAAAAGCAATTAAAATATAAGATAATAGTAGTTTAATTGCGATACCTTCCGGTTACCAGTATAAGACAAACAACTGTAAGTATGAACGTTAGTTAATTTGGTTATGGCATGTATTTCCATTACTGACTTGAATTAAAATAAAAAATAAAAATAAGCTATAGGTTTTCCTACTAGAATCGAAATAATTCATGGAAGCCATAGTTTGTATAAGTATATGGGAAACATTTAATTCCATTTTAAAAATTTTACGACAATAAGAATATTAATTCCATGAATTTGACAATGACGGCATTATATACCATGTTGTATGTATTTTTATTCTTCATGCTCTTGTTTTCATATTTTTAAGCATTACGATGACTTAATTGGAAACCATGTTAATGACAGAATATTAAATAAAAAGTTTTCAAATTGATAATAATTTCTCAATAATCACCCACATAATATGTAAATATTGATTTGTTCTTTGCAAAAGTCATTGTACTCAATTTTAACTGTGTTGTTTTGAAGACACCGTGAGGCACATGAAGAGTATGACTTCATAATGACGAAATTTCACTCCATGCATATGGAACTCCAATAAAGTATGGGTATGGTGATATTGGGAAGTTACTTTCGGTGAAATAATAATATCCCAAATACTAACAAATATAGTTCCTTTATTGAGACAATAGAAAAAAACATTTATAATACATAAATCAAACACATTACAGAACCTACCTCTCAATTATTATACAACATATTGTTCTGTAATCCGGATAATCACAGATCGTAAAGATAATTATACCCTTGACAATAGAAAAGGGGAGAAATCCAATAGCATTGACAAAATCATCGCATCCATTATCGTGATTTCATAGAGAACAAGAACCAGGTATGATAAAATTATCAGACAAATTATCCTAAATTAATTCCCATAACAGTTTGGTTTGATGTTACGAATTTATACTTTTTACCCCCTTCAACTCGTCATGTATATATCATGGATTTGAGCTTCAGCACTGGCCGGATTTTCCCATGAACACTACCACGCGTCTATCAGAAAATATTCGACAAACATCGTACTCTAGATGAAAGTCGAGCACACATCGCTATAGGTGAAAACTATATATGTATTTATAAATTGCTTGCTGTAGTATGCATAAACAATCTATCGCCTAAACCAAGAGATCACTGCGTTGCTCTCACTTATATTAACTCATGTAGCACTAACGTATTAAGATGGTTGGTAAAGACAAAAATGATCATAACAGCATCGGTGGCGTTTTTAAAATATATGCGTTTGTAGTTCACTTACAGAATAACCAACATTTCTAGATAACAAGGTTCATTGAATTTCCTGATGGAAAAGCAAAAAGCCACCAATCAGCTTTGAAGACCTAAAGATTGCTTCTTCTGTGCTTTACATGGTTATTAGTAAAACAGAGAACACTTATTTGAAAAACTAAAAATACACAAGGTCAAGAACCAATACTAACAGATGCCAATAATAGGAAGTTGCTTTATTCTATTCATCAATACTGTAATTTTAGAACAATATGTTCACCAGGGAAACGAATTAATTTAAGTTTTTTTTAAACTTGTTTTCGAATCCCTTTAATTATTTGTATTATATCTGATTGAAATTTATTTTATTGTACTATATTTATTAACTAATAAAATATGTGTAAACTAATATGTTCATTGTTGTTAAAATATAACATTATGTTAATCTATAACATTGTTTTTGAAAATTGATCACATTTGTTTCAANTCCCCCGCGAAAAAAAGAGAGTGTTACTATAGACTCATGATTTCAAGCTTCCGGTCTGCGCAGACCGGATGCGCAGAAAACAAATTGGGTCTATAGTAACACTGTATTTTTTAATATGTGTAAACTAATATGTTCATTGTTGTTAAAATATAACATTATGTTAATCTATAACATTGTTTTTGAAAATTGATCACATAATATAATATTATCGTCAACAAATTTATAATACAGTCAAACCTGTATATAAAGACCACTCAAAGGAACCTTAAAATGTACCCCCTTTATGAGCAGTTGTCCTTTATATACACCATAAATTTATATGCACTATTCATTAATTGATATCATGAGACTGTTCTGTATAGACTGTGATTTGTTATAGAGATGTGCCATTTAAGGCAGTTTTGACTGTAGTTAGAAATAAACTATTTATTCATACAGTTAGAGAGTTTTAATAAATAAAGTCACAATACCAATTCTGTTGCGTCATTAAGTTAATAGCCAATCGATATTATAAAACCTTCTCATCACAAAAAACCCATTTTCGAAACCTATTATACCAATTAGTTTGACAATTATTTTATTAATAAACGTTCGTTTCTCGCAACCCAACACAAACAAAATTTAAAAATAATAAATACAGATTAATACATGGGCATTTCCATATTGGCCTGGTTATTATACCGAGACTCCCATATTGGCCCGAGACGCAGTCGAGGGCCAATATGGGTCGAGGGATGATAACCAGGCCAATATGGAAATGCCCATGTATTAAACTATTTATTACATACTTCCGACATCTAGAAAAGAGACACCCATATTGGCCTCGATATGGAAATGATCTTGTAGTAATCCAATGACCGGTTATTTTCCCGGGGTGTAAAAATATGGACAGTTTACTTCCGGTCATATTGGTCATACAAAAATGCCTTTATTTTAACTAAGTATGTAATAAATGATCATATTCAACTTGGACAGCGTATAGTATGGAAAACACTAAACGAGAATAAGATTATTCTGTTTGTTTTATTAACAATAAAATAAGATGTAGTAAAAATAAACATATGTGTATTTATTACATACGTCAAAAGCAAGCACGGATCACGTACACTAATCAAAGTCTTGAATTAGGAAAATGGTTATTCGTATGCTTGAAGTTTATTTTAGGAAAAGTGAATGAAAGTATTTCAGCAACACATGTCACTGTATTCTTGTTTCTGATTATTTTAAAAACAGACGGAAAATGTCAATATTATCTGCTGTGGGAAATTAATGCTATGATCTCATTTAAAAGTACAAGTAATACAATGTTGAAAATAATCTAATTTTTAGCCTAGAACCAAAAGCATTGAATAACACCATAGAAACCGTTTCCATTTATATCGTTATCACTGTACGATGATTTAACATTGCATTATGCAACGGTTTTATAATATCTTTATAGGATATTGCGCAATTCTGAAATATCAGAGACAATCATCGGTTACAATTGCCTAGCATATTTGTGCAATCATTTGTTTTGTTATATCTATGATCTTATTTAAAATGAACAATTATTATCAGTGTAAAAAGCCTGTCATGTTATAATATAATTTATAAAATGAATTTAAGAACAGGTTCATTAAACTCAAAAGTGCAAACCTACTAAATGTCTATCACTACCCTACATACAGATGTATATATGTATAGTATATCAGAACATTTAAATCAACGTTTACATTTTAAAATGTCTCTCCCACAAAAATCTTTAGTGCAGTGAATAGTTGAAATTATATATATATAATTAAGCCGGGTCATTGTTTTAAATTTCATTACAGTATTCCTACAATAATTGTATCCTGTCCATCTTGTATATTGAAGTGTTACACTAACTCCTGTCTTAAAGATGCCGTTGTCACTGAATTATTTCGCTGATTTTTCCTTTTTACCAGTAAGGACAGTGGCATGTACTCTTCAAATAGTGACTTGTTAAGATACATGAATGGGTGGATATCGTACATCCTTCACAATATCTTCGCGCCACTATGTTCTGTTTTGTTTATTAAGACATAAATATATATATATATTTGAAGAGTACATGCCACTGTCCTTACTGGTAAAAAGGAAAAATCAGCGAAATAATTCAGTGACAACGGCATCTTTAAGACAGGAGTTAGTGTAACACTTCAATATACAAGATGGACAGGATACAATTATTGTAGGAATACTGTAATGAAATTTAAAACAATGACCCGGCTTAATTATAATGCAAGACAGTCAACATTGCTTTTCATAATTTTATGGCTACAGTTGATGTGTAGTAATAATAACTGTCATGTTCTTTATTACATTATATTTATTTTTAGTAAACATGATATGTAGCCTTCATCGAATTGTCGTATGATGATATCGAAAAGAAAGGCATGAGCGTTTGCAGGTCAATCACACTCTTAATCATGCATATTAAATGAAATACACCAAACTTCTTTGTTTTACAGGGTTTTCAAAATGAACACAGTCAAAAATTATTCATAATGCTATGACTAGAAATGTCCCCCACCTAAGAATTATACTGAAATGTTCATTTCATCAACTTAAGAGCACTTAAAACACTTATAATTGTATTTATAATATTTAGAAGCCATGAGTTGAAAGTTGCTAGCTTGTTGAAAATACACGCATAACCACAATCCTACAACCCCGAAATGTACTATTAAGTTACAATGCAACATTACTAGTGCAAGATTCAATATTATCTATATATAGAGAGTAATCTCCATCTCAAAGGTTTAGATATTTCTGATATATCGTTTAAGGATTTAATGCGTATAAAAGTCTGGTATATTTTTCAAAGAATTAAAATACGTTCATTAGTTGTAGGAACATCTACAAATTAATACGTCATTGATGAAGTGATCGTGGTTATTATAGACTGATAGTATTAACTAATATATCATTATGCCCATAAATATAGTGCAGAAATAAATTGTGATTAACGATAATTAAAGAAGCAGAATTAACTCCCAATTTTTGATGACATCAATAATAAAAAAAATTGAAAATCAAACTTTCCCAATAGTTCCAAATCTAATCTGAAAATTGGAGAATTTCTTGTCCTGGCGTTATTGTCGACGAGCAAATATGGAAATTATGACAAAAGACACGTTTGTAATTCGAACATATGCTGACACTGACAGGAGATACGTAATGAAAAAGGTGGACGAATTAACTAAAAATCGTACGGAAATGTTTCTGGGCACATACAGGATGATCATGAAATGCCTGAATATTCTCATGTTAGAGATTTTGAAACTAGTCTTGAAAAACGTCAACCTCAATGCAACAGGCTTTGCCAATTTCTATAATTATATTCATTTTAATCAAAGTTGAAGATAAATGTACAATTATG
Organism: Gigantidas platifrons; assembly: GCA_002080005.1. Lineage (NCBI taxonomy): Eukaryota > Metazoa > Mollusca > Bivalvia > Mytilida > Modiolidae > Gigantidas > Gigantidas platifrons. The sequence continues at coordinate 244,110 of MJUT01047372.1, forward strand.
TAAGAAGCTCATATAATCAGTATAATGTGTGTGTATCGTGCTGACGAGAGTTTTTACATTAATTATTTTGTAATTGTGGACTACGAACGCTGTATTAACGAGTGTCTTGTTTGACATGATTTCAATTAAATAAGAAAATATATTTTTCATTACTGGTCATGAAAGTTCGCCCTATTATCGGTCTGCTGTAATCGAGTTGTTCTCTGAATATTTTCCCCTAGTAATCATATATGAATATTTGCATTTTGAGATACACAATGTATGTACAGTATTCTTAAGTTGTATTGTATTTCTCTGTATGTAAATAAATACAAGAAGCCTGTTATTATTAATTACACTGACAATAGTGTTAAACCAGGGGGATTTTCATCTTGTGATAAATGTACATTTTTTTAGCTTATATATTTGTTTCTCTTTACATATAGCAAGTCTCCGGTGACACAAATAAATTGCACAATGTTGTATCAAGTGATATTGTTGATACAACTGTTCCATATGGAATACATTCAAAATAAAAGTACAGGAAACACTGTTTCATGTTGAGTAAATTAGTCAACACTTATAAAAATGTGTTGCCCATAGCAACGTTTGAATATTTGTTGCGGTTGAGCCGGTATTTGCTATACAGCAATTGAAGCTTAAGTCTCAATGTGGGTGTGTAATAAAGCAATGCAAGACACGATGTCTCCTTGTGTAAGCTTGTGTTATTGGTTAAATATCTGCCTAATATCGAGGGATCGTTGTGGTTGTGATCGTATGGTAGTTGGATTTATGACTACCTATGCAATCAGTGCCTATCAACACTAAAGTTGTGCGTTAGAACCCCGCTCATGACGAGGTGTACTCGATACAATATTATGTGATAAAGTTTGTCTGACTTGCGTCAGGTTGTTTTCTCCGAGTATTCCGGTTTCCTCCACCAATGAAACTGACTGCCACGATATAACTGAACTATTGTTGAAAGTGGCGTTAAACACTATAAGCCCTGCTTAACATTGTTTCATTCATCCAAACATGTTAACGACGTGATAATAATGACAAAGAAGCATCACATTTCCTCGTCTGAATTTGTGTAAAATTATCACTTTATTCAATGCATATACCATGGTATACTGTGACCTATATATGGTATAAGAGTCACTTGAAATAGATGGTAATGTACTTATGTTGTACATGACCTCATTGGGACTTAATTTAAAATTATTTAATTAAATTACCAATTATTTAGATACTGTAGGAAACTTGTATGTTACAACATGTGTTACAGCCTTAATTCGCGGTGAGATATTAATTAAATTTAGGCCCTTAGGTATAGTTATGCATGATTTTCTTTGGAGATTTTGTCAATCAGCTGCGTCAGTTGACAGCTACTTTCGTAAATGAAAATAATACAAGTTAGAGTTAGGTATAAGTTGCTTAACGTGAATTTCAACAATGTTTCAGTTATATCTTGGTGGTCAGTTTTATTGATGGGGAATCAGAATACCACGAGAAAAGCACCGACATGTCGTAAGACACTGACAAACATATTGACAGTGGTAATAGTGGTGGTATATATATTAATACACATGACACAAGAAATGTGGTTATATCAGAAAGTATCTTTGAACGGTAATCTCAGTAAATGATATTCATTAACTATGCCCTTAAAAGTATGAAATAAAAGATGATTTTTATATCAGACGTTTATACATAAGGAATAAAATAGGAAAACAAAAACATACTACACTTTCGCACCATTTCCATAATCCGACAGAGTAAGCGCAGAAAGAGGCAAAAACACACAGATACTTGACCGGTAACTTTACTGGCTAGGTACAGGCACTTCAATAAAAGTCGTATAAGCATTATTTTATAGTGTTATTTAGAATACATTTACTACCAATATACAAAAAAACCAATACATTAGGTTCGATTACTAATGTAACGTACGTCACTTTATATAATACTTGTTATACTGTAGTGGTCTGCTCTATTTGCAGATGAATCAATGGCCTGTGGCGAGTCATCGACAAACTGACTTAATGTTTATCGAGTACATCTCGACAGGAGAGGGATGGAATTCAGTAGGGATAGACATTGACTGCATACACAGATATAAATCAAACTACCATGAGATCGTGGCAACGATCAAATAAACTGGCATGGTTATTAGTGATCAGTTCAAATAGTTCATGTATCATCATTTTGTATGTTAGATCAGTACATTATATGTTATTCCGGTCTTAGACAGGGTATATAATGTCACATTCACGGCTTATGATTTATATTCCATGAGCCGAAAGCGAATGGAATATAAATTATAAGCCGTGAATGTGACATTATATACCATGTCTATGACCGGAATAACTATTATATTATAGCTCACATCTT
>MJUT01047390.1:74462-99429 GCA_002080005.1 Gigantidas platifrons
ACGTAAATAAGTAAGCTAAATAAGTGAATCTGAATCTGTGCAAAAAATATTAGAAACTGACAAACTATTATGGCAATGTCATAAAACAAATATACATTATTTATCATACAGCATTCGTTGTTATATATACTAGGCGGTATAAAGCGGTTACATAGTTGTTGTATTTTACTTACAGAAATTACTCTCACAAATAAAATAATAGGAGTTTTGACAAGGGTAGTCAAGCCAATATAATTCGTCGTTGTTATATAGAACACAATTATATGATGTTCCTCTATTTCCAAAACTGGAACGCCATTTTGTAATGGTAACATCAGATTGGTCATAACTCCAACGCCATTTGCCTTCTTGAAGATCGCTAAGACCAATCCAGTAAAGTGCCTCTGAATGTTTGATAAATAATGATGATATATTTGTAAATTTTTAAATACATATCTAACTAACAATAACAATCAGAAAAATTAATACGGATTAGTGGCGTATTGTATAAATATCATACATGCACCATGTTAAGGGTTGCTTCTTGTACATTGTAAATTATATATATGTATGTGTATGTATATTAAAGTTTCTGGATGGACAACGAACTGCATCAGTGGTGTAATGATTAGTGTACTTGCCTCGAGTGCGATATAACCAAAGACCATAAAATTGGTATTTGGTGGTTCTCCGCTAAGCATGCAGCATTAAGGGGAACGAGTAAAGACTGGTTCGCTCGGAATAAGGATAATGTGTCCGCGGGTTGTTTCAGTCTGCTGACACTATGCAAATCTAACTAAGGTGTTATTCTAGTACAAAGCGGACCTCGTCATCATTTCATTGAAAATTAACTTGTTCTCGTCAGGATATACCTGCAAAAATTCACTGGATAGACAACTCTTAAATATTCCGAATGTGTATTATGTTCCTCTTTGAAATTCGTTGTTGCGCTAAATCACTTAAAAAAGGAACATTGTATACTTAGTAAATAATAACAATTTCATAGCAACATAAACAATATTTAGCGTAAATGATATATTCTAACATGACGTCCTTCTTTCGCTTTATAGACAAACGAGCGATTTATCGGTGGTATAATCTCATTCGCACATGCGCCGGTGAATGCGACTGACTTTTCCATTGAAAGCATAAATTGTGTGCGACATATTCCGCAAACGTAAATATAAATTACCGTCATCCAATCAAAGTATACTACCGTATTTGTACTCTTAGACATATCAGAATCGATCTAAATTATGGAAGCCAGAATGTGTTTTGAATTTTAACATGGATTAGCGGATATTAATACATTTCATCCGCCAATCCATGTTAAAACTCAAGACACATTCTGGCTTCCATGATTTATTTCTTATATAATACTTGTTGGTTTATGTGAAGCTATCCAATTGTTCTCTGTGTTGTTATCAACTTTCACAAGATATCCTCCAAGCTCCCTACATCTTTTCTGAAATACAATGTATTTATGTGTTAGGGTTCATTATCATAGTTCTATAAAATACATTATACACAACCATTTATATGTAATGAAGAAAACAAAGAAAGAAAAAAACAATGAAACCAGGACGACTGGACCTTTAACAGTATTGTTATTTGACTTATATAAGCCTTATTGTTTATAAGTTCGTTCTGGTGGCGAATATAGCTGAAAACTGTTCACTTGACGCTTGACAACAATCAACGATTCTATAGTCTTCTATAAGAGTTGACAAATGGGTAAAAATATTAGATATTCAAGAAAAACCTTTCATGAAACCATTATACAAATTTATTTTTTCATATTTGGAAGAAAACAAACTAAAAATATTTAGATGGAAGTTAATACAATACATCATTCCTACAACAAAATTATTATTTCAATGGAAAATTGTGAATAATAAACGATGTAACTTTTGTGGAAATGAAGAAGACTATCTTCATTACTTTATTACATGTTCTTTTTTGAAAACGTTTTGGGAGAAAATATATAATCTTTTTAAAAGTAATAATTTAGAATTTACATTAAAGTTAAAACATTTTATATTTGGTTATAAGATATCTGATAATAATTATTATGGTGTTAATTATTTCATTACAATTCTTGGTTTTTCAATATATAAATCATATTATTTATCTGAACAGAAAACAAAAAATGTAAATGTTTATAAAATTTTTATATGTGAATTAAATAAAAGAATTGATGAGATAAAAAATCATAGTATAAATAATAGTTTTTTGTATGCTATGAAAAAGAAAATAAATAGTTCTTAGATATTATTATTTCTATTCTTATAATGTATTTAAATTTGTATCAGCTGCTTAATTCCCTGGATAATCAGTGGAGTGTAACAGGGTACATCAAGAGAAGCTTGGACTCTTGATTAAATTTGCAACAAGCAAGAATTCAGAATAAATAAAATTATTATGTTGTTAAAAAAAAAAACAATCAACGATGACAATTATACTTTAATTGAAGTATGTTTTATTCAAACGAAATCTGATCTTCCAGCAATATGAAATCGACCACCGATACACAAATATATCGTACGTAAAATCAATATCAGCATTTGAGAAAATAAACGGATTCTAGTGACAAATAAAAACGTAGATATCAACTTTAGTGCGCGCCACGTGTTTCTGGAATCGCCTTCAAAATCGAATGACTGTAAAGCCAATAATATAAAAGTGTTTGGGAACAATAAAACCAAAGGGTCTAAACAGGATAGCCAAAGTCGACTATGGTCACCAATGACTGAGGGTGGAGAACCTTAGTTTTAATGATAATTACATTATTTAGGAATTGTAACTTTCAATAATAAATATATAAATATGTACAAAATTACAACGTAACATAATACTTGATAATTAATATTATTTGAGCTGATCTCAACCAGCTTTCTTTTCGTACTGAAATCTCCTCACACATTTTATTTGTCTGATGATTGGTAATTTCAAATCCAGTACGATTTCCACATAAAGCAATATTCCTTTCGTCACATATATTTGTTTTGTATCATAAGAAATTTCAGTGAAAAATTGGTTGATATGCGCCATTAGTAAAGGTTGGACTGTTTACTTTCCTGGGACAACCGAGTTCACTCCCCAGTTTTTAGTAAGGTTCGTGTTGTTCAGTTGTTCAATCAATAGTTTACTATTTACTGAAAACTTTGTTTTATCTTTTTGTTCATCTTTTACATTGTATTGTCTGTTCTGTGAAATACGGCTTCAGATTACCCTTTGGGATCTCAAAGCTTTTCGTAATTCAAGTATTATCATGTCCACCATAACATTCGCTAGAAAAGACGTGAATGTCGTCATTGTGTACAGCAGGTGCCATGCATGGATATACTGACCCATTCCAAGTGCAGGTGTTAGGTCTCTTATTACGTTATTTACTTTATATGGTTTTTATTTATCTACCCAGAAGGCGATTTGATTGTACTGGTCTATCTTATTGGTATTTTGCTTTTTGTTTTTTTTAAATTTGTTATATTTTTGTATATGCCACTCACAATGATATTTTACATTTATGTAAATTCTTTTTAAATATGTTTGAAATAGTGTTGTATTGTCTATCAAGATTGAAACTTTTGTCGTCAAAATGTTCCAATGTTCCAGAGAGGCTTTCACTTTCCAAATATACCTTAAAGATTACAGAACTATTTTGTGAAACCGATGAAATATTATACATATTTTTACTTACCTCTGCAGCAAACCATGATACCTTTTTAGTGCTATAATGATAGCAGTGTCCATTGTATTTCTTCCATGAAACCCCTGTTAAAAGAATAGCAAATAATACATTTTATAATGTAAGGTAACCTAAGTAATTATTAATCAATTAATATACAACTCAAGAATTAACTATGACCTATCTTGCATCTCTGTCATTTTGTTACTATATATATATTCTATTGTTCATTGCTATAATATTGTACTTGCTTATGCAAATAAAAGTAATTCTATCCAATGTATCAGAGCTACTTAGACAATAAACATCTTACTTTGGGGGTAGATGTAGATCTCACAGCTAAGCGTTACAGTGTACAGTGTTATTATTCATATTACGTAATAATACTAAATTACAATACGTGATTGTACTGTGTTCACACGTGATAATAGATGTTTCTTATATATTTAAACTGGTTTCGCAATTTATTCCATAGTATAAACGAGGATTTTCTCACGTCTTAATTTACAGCTATACCCTGTTCAATTCAATTCAATTCAAAAATATTTTTTGTTTAAATAGTAAAGACATGCAAACAAAGGAAATTGGACAAAAGGCAAAGCCTATATAAATCCTTTCCCACACAAGATGGACAGAGTGATCATAAGTTATACATATACATATAATAATTTATAATATACATAGTTCAGAGTAGTTTACAGTGAGTCAGGGGAGGTAATCCTCCCTCGACAAGATTTGACAAATCGCATTGATTTATATTCCTAATGTGATTAGGGAAGTGAACCCTCACCAATTCATTAAAATAGTAATTATCAGTACATGTATATCATTATCTTAAATTAATATAATAAACAGCAATTTATAAATGCCTAAAATATAACATGAATTATAACTGAATCACTGCAAACAGTCTGACCTATTTTCACCACATAAAATGTATAGTTTATTTTATTTAAAATATGTGATCCTTTTTAAAATAAGTATGATTTATTTTTTCTATTATATTTATACACTTTATATATATATATAATTTGGACTAAATATTTGTTAGGAATGATAGGAAAATGTATAGTGAGAGTTTAAGAGAGAAAACATATACATATGTGTATATGAAGTAGAGGTTGTAGAATACGGAACAAAAATATAAATAAGTAATTAAATAAACAAAAACACAGAAACTATTTACAATACAATAACGGCCAAGTAGTAAAATAGTTGTTATGTTATCAGGAAAATCTTTTAGTATCTCGTAAATATTCTTGGACATATGTAATTATTTTTAAATTATCTTCATCATTTGATTCAGGGTTACCATTAAGCAGGACATCAAGATCAAGATTTTCATATTTCTTTAATTTTCGAAAGAGATCATATCCCTGTCTTATATATAAAGGGCACACATAAAAGTAATGAAAGTTATCTTCAATTTGTTCTCCACAAGCACATCTGGAGCTATCAGACAAGTGGCTAATGACAAGATGGTGGTTTAAATCACTTGACTCATTCCGAAGTTGACAGTGTATAATGTTATATTTTCTGATACCAGCTGAAAAGAAAGCCGGGCAAGGATGAATATCTTCATTCAGTTTTCTTTTAAAACCTGTGAAACTTACTATATTTTTTATATCATCATCAAGTGAATGCCATTTATCAATAGTATTAGGAATATAGCTATTATTATAACATGTAGTACGACACTGTCATATACATTTGGTTAACAAATTATACACATTCGATGAGAAAAAGTGTTAAAAACACAAAATACATCATGATATTGAACTTAATATAATATAATAACAGAAAAAAGTACAGTCCGGGTAGACAATTAAAAACTAGTGAATTATTATAACAAAAATAAATAATAAAAACGTAGATCTATATCGAATTTAACAATACACATTAATATGTCTGGTTCAAAGGACACTTTTCCTAGAGTAATGTGACTATAATATAATAATACACATATTACAAACTTTTAAAGTCATCCTGCAGCATCTGTAGATCTTTGTTCACCATCTTTATTTTCTGTTTGATGTTCTTAACCATCGTTTCCAAGTAGGATTCCAGATTTGTCAAGGCTTTCTGTGAATCCTCAAAGTCCATAGAATCATTTGTCAGACATGGCAACCTCACAAAGCTCACTACCCCCTTACAGATTAAAAACAATAAACAGAGCCTGCTTATAATCATTGTAAGCTTTCCTGAAATATAAAGACAAAACTTTAAGACGGGTTTGAAGATACCAAAGGGGTAATCATAATCCGCATATCGAAGAAGAACAGATAACACAATGACCAAAAGAAAATGTATCAAAGGAAAAACAACGATCTACAAAACATACACATAAAACTAAAGATCAAGTAACACGAACCCCACTAAAAACTAAAAGCTCGGGTGCCTTGTAAGGGTAAGCAATTCCTGCTCCACTACAGACATTTCCGCTAACCAGGAGTTAAGACCAACATTCCTACTCTTCATCGTGGCCGCGTTAATGTAATTCTGAAATTCTCGCGCATTGTCCTCTCCTGGATTTCGTCAGATATCTCCCTCATAAATGATATCATTTAGCCAAACAGTACAAGGCATATGGTACCAAACCATGTACACAGTTTAATGAACACACTGTGTCTCCAGAAATTATTGCGTGCTCTTATTTTGGCAGTCCTTAATGCCAAAACCTACACTGGTCCATTTTAATGTTACATATGTCCTTCCAACACGTGTTTCTGTAAAGCAAATCGCCATTGTTTACATTTGTCTCTTGATGCATACCGTATTATACCGTCACCGTTTGCCTAATAATATTCGGCTAACGCTGCCATTGGTGAAAAAGTCGGAGGGGTTTAGTAATCCTTTGCTGGCGAACATGAGATATATAGATGACATTGAAAATGAATACAACAATAGTTCGCCAAACCTCAAACTATTAGACACATTAATCACCACGATAGAATCCAATGAGATTATAAATCCTAGCTTGGGACAGAAACATAAATGTGGCTTGGTTAAGCATATTCATTGCTGCAATAGAATCACAACCATCAAAAATGAAATACCATACTGTTGGAAAAGTTCCAAAATATAATAGAAAAATCGTAGAAACACAGAAGCAAAAATCGATGCTGGCAACACACATAGACGACTACGATATAATCCAATGGTATTATACATTCTAGCTTGAGACAGAAACATAAACGTAGCGGGTCTAAGCCAATTCATTGTTGCAATAGAATCACAACCATCACGTAAAGTTGAGGAAAATGAAAAACCATACTGTTGGAACAGTTCCAAAATCTTATAGAAGAATCATCGTAGAAATACAGAAGCAAAAATCGATACTGCTAACACAAATAGACGACCACCTGGCTGGATGGCTTGGTACAGACGCTTCAATATAAAGCGGGTTTATTTTTAACGTGTTTTGTCCGTATATTTAAAAGAGAACATAGGAGTCTCTCTTTCGTCCAAAATAATAAATGCCCTGATGTATGCTGATGATGTCGCTCATATCGCAGAATCTGAATCCGACCTCCGGAAAATGTTAAGAATTTCCCATGATTTTGCTTGCAAGTGGAATCTAAAATTTAACCACTCAAAATCGAAGGTTTTAGTGTTAGGTCAACGCATTGACAAAAACAGGAAATGGTATCTCGGTAATGAAAAAATTGATGAAACCGATAATTACAAATATTTAGGTGTATATTTGCCTAGAAATCTTAAGCCAACTCATCATATTCTTAAGTATCTAAAAGAAAATTTAGAAAATAAACTAAACGTTATGGTAAGGATCCTAGGAAAACTTGCGACTTTAATAGTGTAGAATTCGGAAACGCTTTATTGACCTCAGTAATACGCCCATGTATTGCACATGGCTGTTCCATATGGCTTTCGTCGGCGGAAGCGCAGCGTAATTTACTACAAAGCATACAATACAAAGCGGCAAAAATTATTTTACGTACACAAATTAATATTCCTATAAGTGCTCTATTATTAGAGTTAGGATGGGAACCAGTTAATGCTTTTTTAGACAGGCAGAAAATCTCTTATTTTTCAAGATTCTCTTAACTAAATTCAACAAGACTGTGCAAGCAAACATTTGATGAACTATTTGATAAAAATATAAAGGAATGGCCTTTTTTTGATTATATACAATCTTTATTTGAGTCGGTTGGTCTAGATCATTTTATCAATGGAAGTTTTAATAAAGGTACATTCTATAATTTTTTCCGTGCATTTACACGAAGAAAAGAACTTGACAATATAGATACGAAATCAAGCTTGCATTTTTACAAAACGTTTAATATCAGAGGTAGAACCCAAAAATATTTAATCAATATAAATAATTTTCGCGGTTCAAGGATCAAACTTCTAGCAAGGACCAACTGCTTGCCAGTAAACAGTACCTTATGTCGTATGCAAATTCGCACTAATCCTCAATGTACAATATGTACAAACAATTACGAAGAAAATGTGTATCACGTGCTTCTTGAATGTGAAGCATATACTAATTTGAGAAATGAGTTAAACTCGGACATAACAACCCTATTTCGTGGACAAAACGTAGATGCTAACTTCACTGGATTGCCGCCACATGATAAAATGATATTTTAAATCGGTGATTTGGGATATTATTTCTCTAATCTTATAGGAGATGAAATAGATAAACTATATAAGAATTTTTTGTGCAATATTTTTATGCTAAAATCCCAAATCGCCGAATGACTAAGTGCCATAATATATATTTTACTATAATTTTATGTTATTATATTTGTTTTTTATCTAAAAATGTTAGATGATAATTCTCAATAGGGTTTTTGTTTGTTTGTTTACTAAGAAAATTTTTAGGGAAATTTAATGTGATCTGTGTTTGTAACAGCTTTTTCCAAAAATCAGTTTGTGTTTTACATGTACTAAATACGATCTTAACAGAAAGAGAGGCATTTTAAACTGAAATTGTGTGTCATTTCACTGCATATATTATTTTTAGTATGTACTGTATATAGTTTTATAATATGTAAGCATATCTTGGACGAAACCACCGCTACCCCGGTGGTGGTTGTCCCCGTTTTAAAGGGGTAGTTTTTTCAAAATAAATAAATATATATATATTAAAACGAATTAGACACGAATTTTACATAATACATAAACAGAACACCATTTACATACATAGAAACATTTTATGCAATATCAAGATATGCTCCAGAAATACCAAACTTTTAAAACTTTTCATACTGAATTATCGAACATAAAAACACTTCAATCCCGAATCCCAATATACAAGATATGAAATCCCGGATTCCTGTATTCCGAGGCCCAATCCCAGATACCGATAAATGTTCCATATGTGCTGTATTCAAATCATGTTATTAATTGTCGTGTTGTATATATATTACTAAATGGTACTAAGTTTATATATTGGTGATAGGAGGTTTCTCTGTAATTTTGGTGAAGCGATGCTTTAAACAGTGATGGACAATTCCAATAACCACATTTTACCTAAAACAACATTGAACAAAAAAGGACCGTGATATCTGGCTTTGGAAATTAAGGTCATCGATGGGATATGCACAAAAATGCGGGGGTATTAAACATGTTATATGGATCCCAACTCTCTCCCTCTTTATAATTTAATCTCCAACAACAATACAGATATTAACAAACAATTAAGAACAAACTTGCATATATTCGCACCCGCTCTAAAACAAAGCTACACACTATGACAAAATAAACATGGACAGTACAATAGCAGTGTCAATAAATGTTCGTAGTTAACTGACTACTAGCTAAGAAGATATAATCTGTTGGTTAAAGACCATTATTCATAGGACAGCATTGGTGTCGAGTACCACTGACAAAGCTTACAAAATACATATATTACCGACAACTAGTTAGCTGTTAAACAAAGGTTGATGGATTGAGTTGTTGTTGGTTATTGAGAATGTCACTAACGGGCACCAACATAGTGACGACCAGATTTATTAGGGGAAGACAGCCGAGGCAAATATAGCCTACTGACTTTCCAAATAAATATAATTTTAGAAAGATGAAATAAACTGTAAACAAATTTAAAAAATGCAACTTACCTTTTGTTTTTATCTTATCTGTTATATGTGTAGAAAACAATATTACTTATATTTGATACATGTGCATATATGTACATATATTTTGAAAGATACACCTATATTTTTGACATGCGATCATGAAATGAAACTAAAATCAATTTAATAGGAATACTAAGAAATGTATTTGATAGAACATGTAATTTTGCATTAACAGAAACTGGATTTCATGGAATGTAGAAAAATCTAAAAATATCAAGTAATCGATATTGAGGGCAGCCCTCGGACTATTTCATATATGCATAACGGGAAACCGTAGACCTTTTAAGTTTAATTTTCCTGTATATACTTATCAAGAAATACTACTTACTAATTTTCGAAGTACATTTCTCGTCGTCTCGCTCTCTCTACTTCAAATCCTAAATCCTAACATAGACATTGTTTTTCTGTTGTTTGTATTACAATATATCCTAATCATTGGTAACGTTGAAGTTAATCCAGGTCCAGAATTAGATAATCATTCAAGTGTTAGTGATAATTCCATTTCAATATGTAACATAAATATTCGCAGTGCGCGGAATAAATTAGATTTTCAGAATAATTTCACTGACGAATTTGATATTATTGCTGTAACAGAATCACATTTACATCCAAACATCAGTAATAATGATATTGCGATTGACTCCTTTTCAAAAAATATAATTCGTAAAGATCGCAACAATGCAGGCGGGGGTCTTCTTATTTACTCCAAAGATTATATTTCAGTTATCCGTAAGCACGAACTCGAAAATCACATTGATGAATCCATCTGGGTAGAAATACAAGGTAAAGGTACAAGGTTTTTTATTATGTAGTACATATAGACCTGAATGGACAGACGCCGACTACTGGACACGACTTAATCATGCTATAGGGATGGATTATCAGATTAATCAAAACATAATACTAACAGGTGACCTGAATTCAGATTTATTTTCTTCTCGTAATAATAAATTGATTGATACCATTAATTTATTTAATTTGACGAATGTTATTGAAAAGCCCACGAGAATTACGGAACACAGTAGTACACTACTTGACCCTATTATAATAAGTGATTCTGTGCATTATTCTTACTCTGATGTTTTGAAAGTCCCGTCTGATATTAGTGATCATGATGCATCAATAATGTTTATTGAATGTCCTAAATTTCAAACCAGATCTTTTCAAGGAGAAGTATGGTTATATGAACGAACTGACCATGAAAATCTTTCAAGCAAACTCGATGCCGTCGATTGGAATGCATTACATTCTGACTTGGAGGATGTTGATGAAATGTGCAATACCTTCACCGACACATTCCTCAGAGTCGCAAGGGAGTGCATTCCAACCAAAATGGTCACTGTACGTAATATCGATAGACCATGGTTTAATAGTGAACTCAGAAGAGAAATTAGAAAACGAGATCGTATTCGTAGGACCGCAAAAAAATATAACAAACAATCAGATATCGACAAATACAAGAAACAGAGAAATAAAGTTAATAATTTAAAAAAAGACAGCTAAAGAACATTTCGAACAAAATTTAGACACTTTAATCTTAGAAAATATATCAAATCCAAAAACTTACTGGAAAATAATGAAGATGCTAATTAAATCTAATAAAGGATGTAGTAATATACCCCCTCTCCAAAATATAATTCAGGATGAAGGACTAGAGGGGGTAGTTTACGAAGACGAGAAGTGCGAATTACTAAATCAATATTTTAGTTTTATATCTTCTTTGGAATATGCCAATATTCCTCTTCCGGATATTGAACATAGGACCAATAATTTTCTGCGAGACATAGTCACTACAACACATGAGATTGTTGATATTATTAAAACTTTAAATCCTAATAAAGCGTCGGGACCTGATATAATCAGTCACAAAATGTTAAAATTATGTCCTGAAAAAATAGCAGTCCCTCTTCAAATATTTTTAATAAATCTCTTTTAAAATGTAAATATCCAACCAGCTGGAAAATTGCACATGTGATTGCAATATTTAAAAAAGGTGACAAGTCATTACCGTCTAACTATAGACCTATATCTCTCATAACTTGTGTTGGAAAAATAATGGAACGTGTTATCTATAAATATGTTTTTAACCATCTGCAAAGAAACAAGTTAATTTATGAATATCAATCTGGTTTTCTCCCAAAATATTCAACAGTACACCAACTATTAGAAATGTACAACTGCATTCTAAATTCACTAGAAAAAAAAGGAAATTAGCTGTTTTGTTTTCTGTGATTTTTCTAAAGCGTTCGACAAAGTTTGGCATAAAGGGTTGTTGCACAAAATTAAATCATACGGTGTAGATAGCAATTTATTAAGTTGGTTCTCTAGTTACCTGCGAGATCGACAAGAGAGGGTAGTAATAAACAATTCGTCTTCTTCACTCTGCAATGTTTCAGCTGGTGTACCTCAAGGTTCAGTACTTGGTCATCTATTATTTATTTTGTATATTAACGATATTGCTGAGAATCTAATCTCTCTTAGCCGACTTTTTCCGGACGACACTTCCTTCAGCTATTCCAGTCGTGATGAATTACAGATAAAAACTGTAATTGATCACCACTTGAAAGAGCTGGATGAATGGTCAAAGAAATGGTTGATGTCTTTTAACCCGGATAAAACAGAAATTATGCTATTTTCAAATACAGAAATTCCATAACTAAATTTTACATTTAATGGAAGAACTATTCCAATTACAAATTCTCATTAACATTTAGGAGTTACATTCAGCAGCGATGCTAAATGGAATATACATATAGAAAATATATTATCAAGTATTTACAAACACCTGAATGTTGTTCGAAAGTTAAAATATAAACTTTCCAGGAAAAATCTAGAGAAACTCTATTTAGTTTATATCAGACCAATTTTTGAATATGCTAGTAAAGTATGGGATAATTGTGGAGTGGAAAATTCTTATAAACTTGATCAGTTGCAACTTGAGGCTGCTAGAATCGTTACTGGTCTTCCAATATTTGCTAGTTCCATTCTAATTTATAAAGAGTTAGGCTGGGAATCATTGACAGAAAGAAGAAAAAGGAGAAAATTACAAATGTTTTATAATATTCAAAATAATAATGCACCTAGGTATCTTTGTGACTTAATTTCTCCAACGATTCAAAGTACAACGTTTATCCATTGCGTAATGGAAGTGATATAATAATACCATTTTGCAGACTATCGATTACTTGTGACTCATTTATTCCCTCAACAATACGCCAATGGAATAGCTTAAATCCATCTCTTCGAAATATAGAATCTATTGCAAAATTTAAAACTGAATTAAGAAAACAGAAAGATATTAGACAAGTTCCTAAATATTTCGAAATTGGACCTCGAAAACTTAATATTGCATTAACACAACTTCGATGTTTTGCTTCTTTCTTAAATTATGATTTGTTTCAAGTAAATATAGTTTCAGATCCGTCTTGTCGTTGTTGGGCCAATCGTGAAGACTCGTATCACTTCTTCTTTGATTGTTCCCATTATGCAAATATGAGATATAAATTGTTTCACAATCTCAGCTGGCTACCTAATGACTGTGCTATAGACCTCAAGCTTTTAACCAGTGGTAATCCTATTCTTTCAAATGAACATAGCGAAATTATTTTTAAGCACGTGTTTGAATATATAAAGAGGTCTGAAAGGTTTCTTGTTTAAGTGGTTCACCAAATGAACAATCACACACACCATCACCACCAACTCCTCTCTCTCTCTCTTTCTCTAATTCCTTTCTTCATTCTCTGTTCTTCAATTTCCACATATTAATATAATACATATTCATATTCATGCATGCTCTATCAAATAATATTGTAACTTATTGTATATAGGAGAAGACTTCATAAGTCTGTTTAACTTGTGTCTTATCATTTTTGCATATTTGAGCAAATAAAATATGTTTAAACTAAAATCAAGTAATGAAAAGGGGCCGTCGTGGTCGTATGGTAGTTGGGTTTATAACTACCAATACAATCAGTTCATATCACCACTAACGTTGTGAGTTCGAATCCCGCTCAGGCGATGTGTACTCGATACAACAGTATGTGATGAAGGTTGTCAGTGACATGCGACAGTTAGGTGGTTTTCTCCGGGAACTTCGGTTTCCTCCCCCAATAAAACTGACTGCCACGATATAACTGAATTAATGTTGAAAGTGGCGTTAAACACAATTGTCCTAATCACCCCAAGTAATAAAAGGATACCAGGTGTACAAATAACAACAGCAAAGAAGAGAAAGAAACAAAATAATAGAAGAATAAAAACAAAATAGTAGAAGAATAAAAACAAAATAATAGAAGAATAAAAACAAAACAATAGAAGAATAACTGACTGCCACGATATAACTGAAATAATGTTGAAAGTGGCGTTAAATACCATTATCATAATCATCCCAAGTAATAAAAGGATACCACTTGTACAAATAACAACAACAAAGAAGAGAGAGAAACAGAATAATAGAAGAATACAAACAAAATCTGTAATCATATTAAGGAATGATTATTGCCAAGACAACGATAAAGGAATATTAATAGTTCCTTAATAATGTAATAGTTATCAAAACTAATATTCACCTTCCTAAAAATCCTGTGTAGACCCTTAATAATTTTCAGATAATATGGGAAAGGCTTATGGTGCTTAACACCACTTTCAACATTATTTCAGTTATATAAAGGCGGTCATTTTCATTGGTGGAGGTAACCGAAGTAGAATTTCTTTATTGACGTCAGTTGATTATTTATGGTGGCAGGTCCTTTTGTAGTAGCATTGAAACTGTTGCGACTCAAGATTGAGCAACACTAAACAAATAAGCAAAACAAATCTGGGTGAACTCAAGAGCTCGGTAATGGTAAGTAGTTCCTACTCTCCTAGTGACACCCGCCGTGCTTTTCGTGTTTCAAAGCATGGTGATAAGTCATTAAGCAAAATTTGACATCGGACAAGAGTGAAAATAAGTAGAACTATCACTCCTTGGTTCATTTATAAAATGTAAAATGTTTGGAAGATATAAATGATATATCAGACACATGTACAACACATTTTGCCATTATTGCAGCTAAGGATTAAAAAAAATATGCCACACTGTCGGAACAATTCCAAAATATAATTGAAAAATCGTAGAAACAGAGATAAAATGGATACTCCTAACACGTGACCATTCACTCTCCAGGCCTGGTAAAACACTGCAAGAAAATGGATACTCCTAACACGTGACCACTCACTCTCCTGGCCTGGTAAAACACGGCAATACAATGGATACTCATAACACGTGACCACTCACTCTCCTGGCCTGGTAAAACACTGCAATAAAATGGATACTCCTAACACGTGACCACTCACTCTCCTGGCCTGGTAGAACACTGCAATAAAAAGCGGCAGTATTAAAGTAGTTTGATGGACCCAAACCAATTTAATAAAACAATAATTCTAATGCAATTGTAATGTAACGCGTATTTTCATTGGTTCTCGAGGGCCGTCAAATCTGCAGTTGACAGGACTCAAGGAATCATTCTATATTCCTACGCCAAATGCACTTGTTTGTAAACAATATGGCTGACCCAGATGCCGACGCGGCAGCAGACGACATCCTTCCTGTTCAGATTGAACGTAGGTTCAATAAACAAAGTACATTCCAGCTTATCCCAAGTCCCTTTCTTTCTGTTATTCCAAACATAAAAATACACTTCAAAGTTTTCCTCCCAATTTCAGTTTTGAAAATCAAAATATAAATCTTATCTCAATATTTGGATACAACAAGTCCTACGAATGGTTATGATCAAAATGCCTAGATAAATGAATTGAAAAAACAGTCTGTTTCTATTTTCATTTGACAAAAAAAAAGAAATGAACTGTGCAGTGCAAAAAAAAAATACAGCATTTTCTTCGTACAAAGTTCGTCCCCAGTTCACAGTAGTTGTGCATTGATGTTTTCTCCCGTTGCTTGCAATGTTAGTATGGACACATATTCTACGATGAATTACAGAAAAGTAATGACTAAGTTAAACTAAAATTATGTTACCTATAGTATGTTATAAAAACTATGACTTCCATGAATTATTTTGATTCTAGTAGAACAAATCGAACATATTTTGAATGGAAGTCAGTAATAAATAGAAATGCATGTAATAACGAAATCCACTGACCTGAAACTATTCGGTATTGTAATTAAGTTACTGATATTTCCCAATTTGATGGCATTTTGCATTTAGCTACATAAGAAATGCAAAAAAAAATCGTTAAATGAATCAGTAAACAGTGTGTGTCAAAATGTGAGCGTTCATTTTATCTCACCGGATGACGATAAGTTAAAAAAGTCAAAGTCGATAGATTGTTGTCTTAAGTATTTTGTCCGTATTTTTTTTATATCAACAACAATATTATGATATTTTTGTTTGCATGCACCTCGGTCCTACTGAATTAGATGACACATTGAGAGCATTTGAAGAATTGTCGGTGTCAAAATTGTGAATTTGACGGACTATTTTTTAAGCGGAAGGAATTTGAAAAGTGCATATATTTCGTCATTTATTTGTATGTTTTCAAACTAGTGTGTACACTTTGGGAGAATTTCATTAGAATAGGAATAGCAGTACTATATTTGTAGAGTTGGAGGTGTCAATTGTGGATTTGACGGCCGCAAATATATGTTTTAACGGCTCCGCTACGCGTCGCTGGTAAAAATGCATTTGCGACCGTCAAATCCACAACTGACACCTCCAACTCTTCAAATACAGTACTGTTATTCCTTACTTTTTGATACTACACAAAATAAAATCAAGCAATATACAGAGAAGATGGAAGCTTGAGTGTTATTTAAGCAACAAAGCAACATATTTTGTATGTTCGATTTAGCGACTAATTTTCCTTCCTCGTTTATAAACCCTTAAACTCCAAAATATCAGTATTGTATACGTATGTGCTGGATGGCAATATCAGAATATTTTTTTTAAAAACTGTTTCTACAATTGGAATTACGGTTTGTTTACAGTGTTTAGCGCCACTTTCAACAATGTTGTAGCTGTATCGTGGCGTTCAGTTTTATTGGTTGAGGAAACCGAATAAATCCACCGACCTGTCGCAAGTCACTGACATACTTCGAATTACGTGACCACAGCTGATGATAAAAATTAAATGCAATAAAGTCTGGTTATGACCATTCTTTATCACCAATACATGTGTCACTCCACAAAACATTGTAAAGACATTCATTATTTCATTCTATTTGTCATGCCAGACGTAGATCACGTACCACGAGGATAAGAAGAGCTAAAATGCAGGACAGTAAACAAAAACACTGACGTCAATGGCTTTTTTTAAGATCAATTTTGTCAATCGCGTACCATACAGATTATTATATATAAGTGCATGTAGATTTATTAAAGATATAATAGTCTACGAGCAAGTTTGCTAAAGAATACATTGACATTAGAAAAGATCAGGAAATTGGTCGGTATCAGTGCCGTTTTAATGCTTGTTTGTAAACATGATCTTGTCATGCATACGGGAAAATCCATTTATCTTTTAGGAAGCTATGTTTTTCCCCGATCCAAAATGTGTTTGTTTTTTATGAAATCCCGTAGAAAACAGTAGTGTAGGGTCGGATTATTTATTTTATTCTTCAATAAAGATTTTGCGACAGAATATTAAAAAATAAAATAAATATTAATTGATCCTTTCGTCAAACTGATGACGTGAAGTAGCAATCACTCATTACTTTTCACCGGATACGATAAGACTGCAATATTGTTGAACGTGGCATTTTACCGTCATAATACAACTACTAATAGTATTAATGATATTAATAATAAAATATAACTACTAATTCTGTTAATGTTATTAATAAGAAAATACAACTACTAATTCTGTTAATGTTATTAATAGTAATTAAAAATAATTTGTTCAAGAACAAAGGAAAGGTCATTCCCGTCACGTGATACACTACTACGTTTATTCGCTTTTGATCTCTAATGAGATGATTGATTGCTTGATTAATGCTTAACACCACACGAGTAGTATTTCAAATGTCTCCGGGACGAGAACAAGTTCAATGATATATAAAAACCATATAGAATGAGGGAAGAGATGAGTTCACCTGGACAACAACTTTTGACTGCCACTTAAGATGTATAGACAATTGAGTAGGAACGAACAGAAATATTACCTCGAGCACAAATAGAGAGAAACAAAAGAGAAAATGAAAGGAACTGTACAAAAATGGAATTCGAGTTTCATTCTTAGAACGTCCATGTACCTTTTTGTGTGGTGTTAAAAGTGGTGATTGTGTATACGTTTCTACGATTTAGATATTGGAACTGTTCCGATGATGTCATAGTTTGTTTGTCATGTTATTCTACTAATGGAATAACAAAAATATAATTCTTTATTTCTCGTTTTAAAGTACTTTTCAGTCATTTTTCATAATTCTATTTCTGATTTAACAGGAATGAAATTATATATTTCTTCGGTAATTTGTCAATAAAAGGATTTAAATTATATATTTTCTGGTGATCTGTCAATTTTGTATGATATTTCATTATACCCCTGTCATTCGTTTCATTGTATGACAGACATATCTTACGTAATGTTACTAAGATGATGGATAATAATTTAGATATATCTTGTCGTGATATCCAAGGCTGTATGATCTTGTTTGTTTAAACCCAATATGTACGTGACAACATTATTGCATGTATTGCTATGACTGGGAATGCTTGGATTTTTTAGACGCACTGCAGGTACCTGTGTGTGCACCCGGTGTAAAGGGGTATTGTTTTTTCTAAATAAACACTCATATATATATTTATGTAACCTGTATATTTGATCTCGAATAAATCATTAGGCGTAGTCTTACTTACTGTCATAACTCAACTCGTACTCAAGAAATGGCACAGCAGAGCGTTGCACTCAGCATAACTGCGAAACGAAACGAAACGAAATGAAATAAATCAAAACGAAATTCACCGAAACGAAACGAAACGGAATAATGCAAAAATTAAATAAAAACCTATTTTAACGATACAATTTCTTGGAGAAAGACTAAGCAAAAATTAAATGAAAAAAATAGAGAAAGTATCATTTAAGTGTAGAAAAAGATAGTTCATTGTTTTCCCGGTTATATTAAAAAAAATCGTTCTTCATCTACCAATGACGAAATGATTGATTCATCGATTGTTGACTGCTAAACGCCCCATCAGTGATATTCCAGCAATACGGTGCCAAATGCGAATATAAAATAACTGTTTAATGAGGGAATAACTTCCTATATATATGGTGCTGTTCTGACAATCAGGGTCCTATTTTTGATTATCTGTCTGGCACGTGTCTGGGAATACTTTGGCGATGGCAGCATTATACTATTTACGGTTCGTGTAAAAATGTACACAAAGAATGTCTAAGTTGTCATTTATAGCTCGACCCCGCGCGAAAGTCGCTGTGATGAAGTCAATTATAAATGTTGACTACAAAAGGTTTTCTGCAAGATTACATACACTATAACCATAGCAGGGATGATTTAAATGTGAAAAGCTAACGGACGACAGAAGACGAAGGACGCTTTGCCATGAAAAAGCTCACATGGCCTATGGCCAGGTGAACTAAAAAAAACTTATAAAAATAACAACTCAATAATCGATCTCGAAGAACATAGCTATTTTGGCGATAAATTTTAAATGCATCGTTGAAGTCCTAAGCTGTCATCAGTCCCGGGTCATTAGTACCGGAGGAAAGTTCCATAAATGCTTGGTTCCTTCTGTCAGAAAATGTATTTACCGAGAAAAAAATCATATATCTCAGTTTCGTCCATAGATCCACGACTATTGCATTCCTTAAACAGCGAAAGAGTAAAGAGAACCTGGATTCCACGTGATTTAAAGCTAAGAAAAAGATAAAGTTGTATTACTGCTTAGTAGTAGACTTCTTGTGTGCTGATTGGTCAGCTACTTCCTTTGATCTAGCGTGGGAATGTCGAAAGACGCCGGCTTCTTCAAAGATTCGATCCTCTTTAACTGAAAACTTTTTCTTATACAAATAAAGATTTGGTATTTCAGTGATGTCTTCTTGATTCTAATTCAAACTGACATAATTTTCACATCTTTTCTTCATTTTACTTTATTTTCAGTCAAAGTAAAAACTGCATAACGAACCAGTTGCATGTATTCAACCCAACTAAGCTACTAAGGGAACTACCATTTAACTTGAAGTGGGAGGCAATGGCACTTTGTCTATAAAATTTTCCGATTCTGAAGCTTGGAAGAAAAAAGTAATTATTTTTTTTATTAATTTGGTTGTGGTATATGCTAGAAACAAATATAACTTGCCATTTCACGCTGGTTAGGTTTTCAGTTCATATAGACGTAAAATTCCCAAGCATTGTGTCTGAATTTGATTCTTTTTTACTTCTTGCCAAAAGTAAGCGGGAGGGGGAGCTCGCACTCCTCGCAGCCCCTTCCTATGTGCATGTCCCCTCCCCTCTTCAAGTTATATGGTCGGTCCCTAAGTCTTAAAACAGAAATTTAACATGTAGTTTTGCAAGATGAGTGCATATATCGTGTTGTGCAGTATACTGTTTACTTTTTTCCAGATTGGCCATTTGATGCATATTTGAATATGAATATATGTTGTTTATATCATCGCTAGCAAGGGGTAAACTTTAAGAAAACAACGAAAAAAAAATTCACAGGCAAAAACTGCAAAACATACATATAATGAATAATTGTATAACAACAACTGTAATTTTGCAATTATTTCAAAGCGGCACTATTAATCATTCCCAAGTAACAGTACAAAATGGTGGTGTGTTCTTCCGGGGCCGCTGAGCCCCGACCCCTTTACAGACTGATTCTGATCCCAATTTTCGAACGCCATCTGAGACTGTTTTCTAACTAAAGCCTCTTTAAGCCCAAATATTTGAAGAATAATCCAAGCAAAAACCTATTCCCCTTTTCAGACAGTTGTGACAAAAAATATTCCCCATGCCAGACATGTGCCAGATAGATAATCAACTGAAATAGGACCCCGATAGTCAGAACATCACCATGTATATAGGAAAGTTATCCCCCACGTAAAAGTCATTTTCATTTCGTCATTCGGCACAGTATAGCTGGAATATCACTGATGTGACATTTAGCAGTCAACAATCGATGAATCAATCATTTCGTCATTGCTAGATGAAGAACGATTTTTTTTAATATAACCTGGAAAACTATGGTAGCGCTTCATGTTGAAAATGTGCTTCGGTCAACGTTTTCATACCCCAATGAAACTTAAAAAGAATGCATTCAATTCTTATAATTATATTTAAATCACACCAAAATTGAATATAGTTGAATTTTTCGTTCTGAATTTTATTTGCATTATATTATTTTCTGTTGGAAATTACTACGCAATTGATTGTTTACATCTGACGTCGTCATCGAGGCACGTGCAAGTTCGGGGTTGAGTTTCATTGGGATGTGAAACATCTCTTTTATAATCATGAGACCACTTCATAACCATTCATATTGTAACATTTCAATGAAAAACGGAAGTAATGTAATTATTTTATAATATATTATGTCGTTGCACAATTATGCCAGCTTATGGAAACAAAAGAGTAATCAGAAGCTGTAAATCGGGGAACAGACAAAACATAAAAAAGACAAAAATTGTTGGCAAACACTACACAGAAAACAAAATCACAACTGGAACAACGCGAACTTTACTAAGAACCGGGGTGACTCGGTGATCAGTTCTGACTCACAATTAGCAACTGTCATGGTAATCATGTTAAATATCCGATGTTGAGTAATATTCGGTTATATGCCATGGAAGAGGGGAAAAAGGCGGGATTCTTACTACGACAAGAGCAATATATCCACGGTCATCCGTGACACAGATATTCATTGACGGTGAACCAGTTATAATGCTGTCGAAGTGATTACTTCTACTTTAACAGTAGGAACCCAGTATCTTCCTTATTAGCAGCAACCCTCTGTCAAGAAAATCTTGACAAGAAAGATAGAATCAACTATGAGAAATATACATTTGTGTATGAACCACAGGTATACATAACTAGTACTTCCCAAGAGTTAAGGATAGTGGAGCAGGAACTGCTTACATCCTTTCCGGAACACTTGAAATCATCTCCATGGTATGGTTCGTCTTACTCAGGCTTTCGTTTTCTGAGTAGTGTTTTGTAAATCATGGCCTTTATTTTTGTTTATCATTTTCCATTTCGCTATTGTATTGTCGCTTTCTGATGATCACTTTGGTATATTAATTGTTGTTCTTTCACAGTTGCATGGCTTTGAAAGTAGCGCCTGTCGGTTGTGGAGGAAGAACCACTGCACAAATCACACTAAGGAGTGTTAAATATTCGCATACTTTCAAATATCTCCTGTTACATAACTTTAGAGAAAACCGAAGGTGCAATCAAGAATGGACAATCCAGAGACACTGGCTGCATTGCAAACATAAAACACATTACGGAGTCGACAATCATAGCACAACACAGAAAGCTAAAAAGATGAACAACACGCGACGGACCCCAACAAAAACCGAGGGTGAACCAATGTGCTGAGAAATGGTAAACAGTTCCTGCCTCTTGTAAGACAACCTCCATGTAAGGCATACAAAGCCTCTATACAATGTAATAACAAATTAAAGCTAACACTAAAGAAAGGGAATAATAATATTCATTTTTCTTATTGCTCTCGGACATGCTACTTTAGGAATTCAGTTTCCGAGTCGTTATGTAAAGAAAGGTAAACAGTGATTCATAATGACGATCGATCGTGCCCAAGAAACAGCTAATTAGCCTTTCGTGTGTTTATATAATCATATCTATATATTTACAATGTATATTCCTCCCTCGCAAATCGATATGGTAAGTCGTATATAGAGACATATCAGTCGATCGAATTACTCATGTTTTTGGTAAATCTGCCGGGTTTTTTTTGTCATCCACAAGTCATACCATGTACCAGTGGGTAATTCAAATACATTTTGTACTTAAATTATGAAAAGAGCATTATAACAGGGATGATAAACAAATCCACGTATATGGTATAATCATAAAGTAAAACGTGATGCTTGTATACCAATGAGAATAATAAAAATTAAATTAAAACAAAAAACGGTTGAAAGTAACAAAAACATCGCAAATCTCACAGGATGAAATTCTAGATAATATATTAAGACCTTCTCATGCTTACAAATTTTCAGATAATCAAACATTATATTTACTTTTGAATAAAGAGAATAATTCCATTAAAAAACTATAAACAAGACTCAGATCAAATAATTTCCGTGATTTTTTTTTGTACGCAAAATGATATGTTGAAAGAAAGTTTGAGATTACCAAAGAGGTAATCAGAAGCCATAAAGATAGTCACAGAAAATGAATATTTAGCAACCACGTGCTTGGGAGCAATACAATCAAAAAGCCTAAATAGGATAGCCACTATAGGTTTCCTATGATAGAGGGGGAATAACCTTAGTTTCGAAAAAAAGTCTTAAAATACAAAATTTAGATTCAAATACGATTCAAGAAGTCAAAAAGACAAACGGGGTACATCGATCGTAAATCGATGGTATATGAGAATAAACTCAGAGTGTACACGATTTAATTCGCTAGGGATGTAATTAATCGTTGTTTATTTAAAATTAAGCGTTGTTTATTGAAATCTAATCGTTGTTGATTGAAATTATTCGTTGTTTATTGAAATTAATCGTTGTTTATTGAAATTAATCCTTTTTTACTGAACGTATTCGTTGTTTATTGAAATTAATCGTTGTTTATTGAAATTAATCGTTGTTTATTGAAATTTAATTCTTGTTTTTTTTTAAATTAACCGTTGTTTATTGAAATTAACCATTGTTTATTGAAATTAATCTTTGTTTATTTAAACTTAATCGTTGTTTACTGAAATTTAATCGTTGTTTATTGACATTCAATCGTTGGATATTGAAAAATTTACGCTGTTTATTGAACGTCTCATTCACTGAAACAAGAGTATATGCTAGTAGGTGTCTAAATGTAGAATTATTAGAAACATTAGAAACACCCACCTTCTAATCCCGAAAAGTAGGAATAAAAAAAAAACAAAAAAAAAACGATATAAATTAATTAACATGTGTTATATGTAATCTGAAAAGGATCGTGATATTGCAGAAACTTAGAATATGAAGAGACAAATACAGACTAAAATATGATAATTGTATAGTATTAACTATTTCGAAAATTATATATGATTTTTTGGGGTGGAAGACACGGGTATGACTTCATCATTTCACTAAGATGAAGGTTTATTTTTGGGCTCATAAAACTAGTTTAACCCCGACTGTGTTTATTGTAGTACCTGTGCCAAGCCCTGAAAGTGAGGGGTGAAGTTGATGTGTGTTAGAGGGCCTCGAATTTGTCACTCTCTACGACATTTCTTTCAGGTTTTTTTAACTGTACTAAAGGTGTGGTATTTTTTTGCTTTTTCACTTTATTTATAAGCACTAGTGCTATAATGAATATTGATCTTTACATTTTGATGGACGGCCAATCATTAAACAATACAGGCGTCCCACAGGAGAAACGACCAACCAAATATATTTCAGCCAAACCTGTCTAAATCGAACCTCCTTAGTACCAAGTTATGTGTTCAGAATAGACAGGTGTTCGTTCTATACAGGTTAAGTTAACAAATATTTCCTACATTGGGACTTTATTTAAAGTTCCGTATATACAGGATTCCGGTTTATTAATTGTTCGTTTTAGACAGGATTCACGGTACTAAAAAGGGGTAATCAGGAATGGACAATCTAGATGTTACATTGGGTACAAGACGCAGAACGAAGATAATGAAATAAAATAAAAACTAGGTGCTGTAGTCGCTCACCTGGTTTCAATTTAACTTCTCAAAGTTCATAGAACATTGGAGTGTCATACATAATTTTGAGAGTGGGTCAACAAAAGATCACTTGAGGTCAAGAAAATTTTAATAGGATTTTTTTGTATCAAGCTATGAATATCTGAATAAATCGGCTAAAAAAAAGTTCACAGAAAGAAACGTAAGAAATATTACTTGTCATGCAGTAGCGGTTTAAATTTGACTTCATTTTAGTAACGGCTGTCATCGTTAATGAATGGAGGGACAGTCGGACGTAATTTTGAAAGGGGGCCACCCAAACATTCTCCAATTCAAATTTGGTTTAATTTATTTCAGCGGTTTAAGAGGAG
>MJUT01047390.1:111941-149737 GCA_002080005.1 Gigantidas platifrons
TATACTAGCCACTTCTTAGTACGAACTAAGATATGCATTACAAGGATTACATATTTTTTATTATTATTATTTTTTGTTGTTGTTGGTATGTGTGATATCGTTTCTTTGAATTTCCTGGATTGCACTTTGGCAGAAATCAGGTAATATAGTACCACATATACTGTATCACTACTGAATATACTATCAATTAAAATTATTTATATATTTACTGTTTATAGCAATGTACTGTCTATTGTATTAATCATAATTGTAATATTTATGTAACTGCCCCCTGTGGGACCATGATTGGAATAATAAATATTTGAATTGATTTTTGTAACGAGGTCAGAATACCCTTGGTAGGGGGTTCCATATACTATGATAGGAGATGCGATATTGCATGGATAGGGGGTTCGATCTACCGTGGGAAGAGGGTCAAAATATCATGGGTAGGGGGGTCAGAATATCATGGGTAGGGGGTTTAATATACCATGTATTGGGGTTTGGATATATCATTTGTTGGGTTGTCAAAATACCAAGGGGTTCGATATAACATGGATAAGGGGTTCAATATACCATGGATAGGAGCGTCAAAATACCATGGATAAGGGGTCAAAATAGCGTGGATAGGAGGTTCGATATACCATGGGTAGGGGGGTCAAAATACCATGGGTAGGAGTTGATATGCCATGGATAGGAGGTTCGATAAAGCATGGATACAGGGTTCAAAATACCGTAGGTAGGGGGTCAAAATACCATGGGTAGGGGTGCATACACCATGGATATGGGGTTTGATATACCATGGGCATGGAGGTCAAAATACTATGGATAGGGGGTCGACATACCATGGTTAGGGGGTCAAAAATACCTTAGATTGGGAGAAATATACCGTGGGGAGGGAAGTCAAGATACAATGGGTAGAAGGTTCGATATGCAATATGTAGGGGGGGGGTCAAAATACCATGAGTAGGGGGTCTGATATACCATGGATAGGGTCCTATTTATTATGGGTAGCGAGTAAAAATACCATGGGGAGGGGGTTCAAAATCCCATGGGTAGAGGGGTCAAAATACCATGTGTAGAGATTTCAATATGCCATATGTAGAGTTGACAATGTACCATGGGAAGTGGTGTCAAAATATCATGGGTAGGGTGTCCGATATAACATTGATAGTAGGTTCTATATACAGTTGGTAGGGGGTCAAATACCATTATTAGGGGGTCCGATATTCCATGGATAGGAGGTTTGATATACCGGGGGTAGGAGGTCAAAATACCATGGATAGGGGGTTCGATTCACCATGGGTAGTGGGTTTGATAGGCCATTTGTGGGGGCTCAATATACCTGGATAGGTAAGGGGTCAAAATATCATGGGTAGGGGTTCCGATATTCCATGGATAGGGGGTTTCATATACCGTTGGTAGGTCAAAATACCATGGGTAAGGGATTCACGATACCATGAATAGGGGTTCGATATACCATGGGTCAAACTACCATGGGTAGGGGATTTGATATGCCATGGGTAGGGGGTTCAATATACCATTGATAGGGGTTCGATATACCATGGGTAGGGGGTAAAATACCACCGGTATGAGTGTCAAAATACCATGGATAGGGGTCAAAATACCATTGGTAGAGGGTTCAATATACCATGGATTGGGGTTTGGATATATCATGTATAGGGTGGTCAAAATACCATGGTTAAGGGGTTCGATATAAAATTGATAGGGTGTTCAATATACCATGGGTAGGAGGGTCCAAATACCATGGATAAGGGGTCAAAATAGTTTGGATAGGGGTTCGATATGCCATGTGTAGGGGGTCAAAATATCATGGGTAGGAGAACAATGCCATGGGTAGGAGGGTCAAAATACCATGGAAAGGGGTCAAAATACCATGGGTAGAGGGTTCAATGTACCATTGGTAGGGGTTCAATATACCATGGATAGAGGGGTCAAAATACCATGGGTATGGAGTTCAATATATCAAGGATTGGGGTTTGGATATATCATGTATAGGATTGTCAAAATACCATGGTTAAGGGGTTTGATATAACATGGATATGGATTCAATATACCATGGGTAGGAGCGTCCAAATACCATGGATAAGGTGTCAAAGTAGTGTGGATATGGGGTTCGACATATCATGTTTAGGGGTCAAAATATCTTTGGTAAGGGGTCCAATATATACAGTGGATAGGGTGTTCGATATACCTTGGGTATGGATATCTAAATACCATGGATAGGGGGTCGATATACCATGGTTAGGGGTCAAAAATACCTTGGGTAGGGAGAAAAATACCATGGGGAGATGGTTCGATATGCAATGTGTTGGGGGGTCAAAATACCATGGGAAGAGGGTCCGATTAGCCATGGGTAGGGGGTCAAAATACCATGTGTAGAGATTTCGATATGCCATATGTAGAGGGGTCAATTACCATGGATAGGTTGTTCAATATACAATGGAAAGGGGTGTCAAATTACCGTGGGTAAGGTGTCCGATATACCACGGATAGTAGGTTCATCATACCATGGGTTGGGGGTCAAAATACCATTAGTAGGGGGTCCGATATACCATGGATAGGGGGTTTGATATACCGGGTATAGGAGGTCAATATACCATGGATAGGGGGCTCGATACAAAATGGTTAGGGTGTTCGATAGGCCATGTGTGCGGGCTCAATATACCTGGATAGGTGTTCGATATACTATGGGTATGGGGTTCGACATACCATGGGTAAGGGGTCGAAATACCATGGGTAGGGGTTCCGATATACCATAGATAGGGGGTTTCATATAACGTTGGTAGGACAAAATACCATGGATAGGGGATTCACGATACCATGAATAGGGGTTCGATACACCATGGGTCAAACAATCATAGGTAGGGGTTTGATATGCCATGGGTAGGGGGTTCGATATACCATTGAAAGGGATTCGATATGCCATGAGTAGGGGATCAAAATACAATGGGTAGGAGGGTCAAAATACCATGTATAGGGAGTCAAAATACCATTGGTAGAGGGTTCAATATACCATTGGTAGGGGGTTCATTATACCATGGATAGGGAGGTCAAAATGACATGGGTAGGCGATCAAAATAGCATGGGAAGGGGGTTCAATATACCATAGGTTATGGTTTGGATATATCATATGCAGGGTGGTCAAAATGCTATGGTTAAGGGTTTCGATATAACATGGATAGGGGTGCAGTATACAATGGGTAGGAGCGTCAAAATACCATGCATAAAGGGTCAAAATAGTGTGGATAGGGGATTCAATATAACATGTGTAGGGGGGTCAAAATATCATTGGTAGGGGATTCAATATACCATGGGTAGAGGTCGATATTTCATGGAAAGGAGGTTTGATAAACCATGGATAGAGGGTTCAACACACCGTGGGTAGGGGTCAAAATACCATGAGTAGGGATGCCATGCACCATGGATAGGATGTTTGATATACCATTGGTATGGGGGCCAAAAACCATGGATAGGGGTTCAATATATCATGGATAGGGTGTTCGATATACCTTGGGTATGGATGTCAAAATACTATGGATAGGGATCGATATACCATGGTTAAGTGATTCAATATACCATGGGAAGGGGTGTCAAAAATACCATGGATGAGTGTTCGATATACTATGGGTAGGGGGTTCGACAAACCATGTGTAAGGGTTCAAAATACCATGGTTAGTGGTTCCGATATACCATAGATAGGGGGTTTGATATATCGTTAGTAGGAGGTCAAAACTCCATGGGTAGGGGATTCACTATTCGATGGATAGGGGTTCGATAACCATCGGTCAAAATACCATGAGTAGGGGGTTTGATATGCCATCGGTAGGGGGTTCAATATACCATGGATAGGGGTCCGATATGCCATGGGTAGGGGGGAGGGGCTCAAAATAATATGGGTAGGAGGGTAAAAATACAATGGATAAGGGGTCAAAATACCATTTGTAGAGGGTTCAGTATACCATTTGTAAGGAGGTCAAAATGCCCTGGACAGGGGTTCCATATTATATGAGTAGAGGATTCGATATACCATGGATAGGGGGCTCAAAATACCAAGGGTAGGGGGTCAAAATGCCATGGGTAGGGGGTTTAATATACCATGGAGAAGAGGGTCAAAATACCATGGGTAGGAGTGTCAAAATACCATGAATAGGGGTCAAAATACAATTTGAATATACCATTTGTAGGATTGAAAAAATACCCTGGATATGGGTTCCATATACTATGGGTTGGATGTTCGATATACCATGGATAGGGTGTTAACAATACCATGGGTAGGGGGTCAAAATACCATGGGTAGGGGGTTCAATATACCATAAATAATGGGTTGAATATATCATGTTGTCAAAATACCATTATTAAAGAGTTCGATATAGCATGGGAAGAGGCTATAAAATATCATGGGTGGGGGTCCGATATACCGTGGATAGTGGGTTTGATATACTATGGGTATGGGGGTAAAAATACCATGGGTAGGAGGTTCAATATACCATGGGTAGGGGTCGATATGCCATGGATAGAAGATTCGATAAACCATGGATAGGGGGTTCAATATACCATGGGTAGGAAATCAAAATGCCATGGGTAGGGGGTGCGATACACCATGGATAGGTGGCTTGATATGCCATGGGCATGGGGGCCAAAAGGCCATGGGTAGGGGTTCAATATATTATGGATAGGGGGTTCGATATTACCTGGGTATGGAGGTCATAATACCATGGATAGGGGTTCGATATACCGTGGGTAATAGGGTCAGAATACCATAGTCCGATATACCATGGATAGGGGGTTTGATATACCGTTTTTATGATGTCAAAATACCATAGATAGTGGATTCAATATACCATGGTTAGGGGTTCGATACACCATGGGCAGGGGAGTCAAAATACCATGGGTAGGGGGTTTGATGTGCCATGGGTAGGCGGTTCAATATATCATGGATAGGGGTTCGATATAATATTGATAGGAGGGGTCAAAATACCATGGGTTGAGCGTTCGATATACCATGGATTGGCGTGTCAAAATACCATAGATAGGCGGTTCAAAATACCATGGATATGGGGTCAATATACCATGGGTAGGGGGTCAAAAATACCATGGGTCGGGACAAAATACCACGGGGAGGGAGGTCAAGATACCATGGGGAGGGGTTTCAAAAGACCATGGGTAGGTAGTCAAAATACCATGAGTAGTGGGTAAAAATACCATGAGTAGGGGGCTCAAAATATCATGGGTAGGCAGTCAAAATACCATGAGTAGGGGGTTCAAAATAACATGGGTAGGCAGTCAAAATACCATGAATAGGGGGTCAAAATACCATGGTAGAGGGTTTGATATATCATATGTAGAGGGATCAAAATACCATGGGTGGGGGTTAAAGATACCATTGATAGGAGGTTCGATAAGCCATGGATAAATGATTCAAAATACGTTGTGTAGAAGGTAAAAATACCATGGGTAGAGGGTGCGATACCCCATGGATAGGGGTTTCATATTACATTGGTAGGGGTCAAAATACCATGGGTTGGGTGTTCGATATACCATGGATAAGGGGGTCAAAATACCATAGGTAGGCGGGTCAAAATACCATTGGTAGGCGGATCAAAACACCATAGGTAGGGGGTCGATATATCATGGGTAGGGGGGTCAAAAATACCATGGGTCGGGAGAAAAATACCATGGGGAGGGGGTTCAATATACCATGGGTAGGCGGTCAAAATACCATGGGTAGGGGTCCAAATGCCATGGGTAGAGGGTTTGATATACCATGTATAGGGGTTAAAATACCATGGGTAGGGGGTTTAATATACCATGGATAGGGGGTTTAATATACTATGGATAGGGGGTTCGATATTCCAATGGTAGGAGATTAAAATACCATGGGTAGAGGGCTCAATATGCCATATGTGGAGGGGTAAAAAACCATGGGTTAGGGGTTTAGTTTACCATAGATAAGGGGTTCGAAATACCATAGGTAGGGGTTAAAATGCCCTGGGTAGGGGGTCCAATATACCATGGTTAGGGGGTTCAATATACCATGGGTAGAGGTCAAAATACCATGGGTAGGGGGTTCAATATACCATGGATATGGGGTCGATATACTATGGGTAGGGGGGTCAAAAATACCATGGGTCGGGACAAAAATACCATGGGGAGGGGGATCAAAATATCACGGGTTGGGCGTTCGATATACCATGGATTGGCATGTCAAAATACCATAGTTAGGATGTTCAAAATACCATGGATAGGGGTCGATATACCATGGGTAGTGGGGTCAAAAATACCATGAGTCGGGAGAAAAATACCATGGGGAGGCGGTCAAGAAACCATGGTTAGTGGGTTCAAAATACCATCGGTAGGCAGTCAAAATACCATGAGTAGGAGGTTCAAAATAACATGGGTAGGCAGTCAAAATACCGTGAGTAAGGGGTCAAAATACCATGGGTAGTGGGTTTGATATATCATATGTAGAGGGGTCAAAATACCATGGGTGGGGGTTAAATATACCATTGATAAACCATGGATAAAGGGTTCAAGATACCGTGGGTAGGGGGTGCGATACCCAATGGATAGAGGTTTGATATACCATGGTCATGGGGACCAAAAACCATGGGTAGGGGTTCGATATACCATGGCTATTGAGGTCAAAATACCATGAGTAGGGGATCGATATACCATGGGTAAGGTGGGTCAAGATACCATAGGTAGGGGGTCCGATATACCATGGATAGGGGGTTTGATATACCGTTGATAGGATGTCAAAATACTATGGGTAGGGGATTCAATATACCATGGATAGGGGTTCGATACATTATGGGTAGGGGAGTCAAAATACCATTGATAGGGGGTTTGATATGTCATGGATAGGGGGTTCAATATACCGTGGATATTGGTTCGATATATCATGTATAAGGCGGTCAAAATACCATAGGTAGGCGGGTCAAAATACCATTGGTAGGCGGATCAAGACACCATGGGTAGGGGGTCGATATATCATGGGTTGGGGGTAAAAATTCCATTGGTCGGGAGAAAAATACCAAGGGGAGGGTGTTCAATATACCATGGGTAGGCGGTCAAAATACCATCAATAGGGTGACAAAATACCATTGGTGGAGGGTTTGATATATCATATGTAGAGGGGTCAAAATACCATGGGTC
Source organism: Gigantidas platifrons (assembly GCA_002080005.1). Lineage (NCBI taxonomy): Eukaryota > Metazoa > Mollusca > Bivalvia > Mytilida > Modiolidae > Gigantidas > Gigantidas platifrons. The sequence goes on from MJUT01047390.1 coordinate 119,100, forward strand.
GGGGGTCAATATGCCATTGAAAGGGGATTCGATATACCATGTATAGGATTAAAATACTATGGGTAGGGGGTTCAATATGCCATGGGTAGGCGTCGAAATACCATGGGTAGGGGTACAAAATACCATGGGTAGAAGGTTTGATATGCCAAGTTTAGAGGGGTGAAAATACCATGGGTAGGTGTTTAATATACCATGAATAGGGCGTTTAATATACTATGGATAGGGGGTTCGACATAATAGGGCGTCAACATACCATGGGTAGAGGGCTCAATATGCCATATGTGGAGGGGTAAAAAACCATGGGTTAGGGGTTCAGTTTACCATAGATAAGGGGTTCGATATACCATAGGTAGGGGGTTAAAATACCATGGGTAGAGGGTTCGATGTACCATGGTTAGGGGGTTCAATATACCATGGGTAGAGGTCAAAATACCATGGGTAGGGGGTTCAATATACCATGGATAGGGAGGTTCGATATACCATGGATAGGAATGTTCGATATGCCATGGATAGGGGGTCAAAATACCATGGGTAAGGATCCGATATATCATGGGTAAGGTTCCGTTATTCCATGGATAGGGGGTTTGATATGCCATGGGTAGGGGGTCAAAATACCATGGGTAGGATGTTCGATATACCATGGATAGGAGTTTCGATATACCATGGATAGGGGGTCAAATTACCATGTGTAGGGGGTCCGATATACCAATGATAGGGGGTTTGATATACCATGAGTAGGGGTGTCAAAATACCATGGGTATGGGGCTCAGTATAGCATTGTTATGGGGTTTGATATACCATGGGTAGGGGGGTCAAGATGCCATGTAGAAGGGGGTTCGATATACCATGTGTAGGGGGTGCAAATACCACGGAAAAGGGGTCAAAATCCAAAATACCATGGTTAGAGGGTTCGATATACCATGTATAGGGGGATCAAGATCCCATGGGTAGGGGTTCAATATACCGTGGATAGGGGGTTCCATATACCATGGGAAGGGGATCAAAATACCATATGTAGGGGGTTCGATATAGTATGAGTAGGGGTTCAAAATACCATGGTTAGGGGGTTCAATATACAATGGATAGTAGGTTCGATATACCATGACTAGGGTGGTCAAAATACCATAGGTAGCGGGTTTGATATATCATGGAAAGGGGGTTCAATATACTATGGGTAGGGGGAAATACCATGGGTAAGGGGTCAAAATGCTATGGATATTGGGGTCAATATACCATGGGTAGAGGGTTCGATATTACATATGTAGGGGGTGTCAAAATGCCATGGATAGGGGTTCGATATACCATGGATAGGGGGTTCAAATTGCCATTGCTTTCAACTTACAATACAGTTTTCAATAAGGGTGTCAATATACCATGAATGAAAATTGACCCCGAGGTCAATATACCATGGTTTCAAAATACCATATAACACCTGTCGGGTCTTTTACTTACCCGAGTGCCTGTGTAGGATTCTGCACATCAGGTCCACAGTCAGGTGTCATATTTAAACTTTGCATTGCATAGGTTGGGGCAGAAATATTTCCTGTATGCTGAGATGTCGATTAATTGTGTTGTATATACATTTACAGTAATATATTTGTTATTGGTCGCTAGCCATCTTTAGAAGTACATTTTACTCTTATTATTTTTTTCTTTGTTTTGAGACATATCGCCTGATTGGTGGCTCCCTTAATGGTCGCTAGCTTGATTGATTGATTTTTGGTGTTTTAACGCCACTTTCAACAATATTTCAGCTATATCAAGGCAACAAGTTTTAGTAGTGGAGGAAGCCGGAGTACCCGGAGAGAACCACCGACCATGGGCAAGCAACTGGTAAACTTTATCACTTGCGAGTGCGAGTCGAGTGCACCCTTTTTTGTAATTTACAAAGCCGGGCGTGAACGCCGTATTGGTGATAGGCTTGTATGAGTTGTTAGATGAAACGACCTAACTCATTGAGCCACCCGGGCCCCTCGCTAGCTTGAATCTCGTCATGTTATGTATTGTTTATTTATGTTTGCATAGTCGTTGTAGCTACAATTTTATGATGGTACCAGAGGCCCATTAACCGGCTTAACAGTGACCAATTTTCGTGCCTCTAAGGACCAGGATTAACAACGCCTTATATTGTGATGTTTTCATGTTCAGTGTTTTGAGGTCAGAGGTGACCATTCGTTTTGTTTATATTCACAGAATTGTTGACAATCACTGTTTAATCTGTTTTCCTCATAATAGTTGATGGAGGCAATTCGCTTAGTGTAGGAGGGCAGGCATAAGCTATCACAGAAGTTGATTCATCAGTGGAGAATGTCAGTATTATAGTTTGAATGTCAAGAAAAAAATGGTTGATCTCAAAATGTGTACATACTTGGAAGGGAAATGGGACATAGTTGTGTACAACACCGACAAAAAAGGAGCAAATAACCGTAAGGGTGGAGCATAAATAAGACTTAAAAATCCAAACAGTAATTACGTTGTAAACCATTGTACATCCATGTCAGGTGGTATATGTTTCTTAATGGGTAAGTAGTGATTCGTTTTAATTAAAAAGAAGACCACGTTTAACAAACAAACCAAAATGTGAAAGCCTGATCAACACAATTAAGTTTCTGCATGACAATAGTAGGATAACGTGTTATTCGATGGCATAGCTTCTCTATACACTATTTGTGTTTATGTCATATATCGATTACTCTCATTCATTTGTATTGTATTGTATGTTATACAGAAGTCTATAATATAAACTAACCAATGATAATAACAGAATAGGGGGAGCGTCGTGGCCGTGATCGTATGGTAGTTGGATTTACAACTACATGTGCAATCGGTGACTATCACCACTGATGTTGAGAGTTCAAATCCCGCCCAAGGAGAGGTATACAACATTATGTGATAAACTTTGTAAGTGACTTGCGTCAGGTCGGTGGTTTCCCCCGGGTACTCCGGTTTCATCCATCAATAAAACTGACCGCAACAAAATAACTGAAATATTGTTGAAAGTGAAGTTAATCACCATGAAACCAACCAGCCAACTAATAACAGAGAGGGTCAGCCTAGACGATAGGTCATGGCTCCTTGACTTCTGACCACAACTCTAAACCACTAGACACCTACATAAAGCAAAGTTGTTGTAAAGACCAAAGATCACCGAATCCTACTGAATGACTATATAACTACAAGATCATGGTCTTATTATTTATTATATATCTGCTTGTTCTTCACATCAATCATCTTCACTTGCTGCCTGCAAATGAAAATATATATCAAATTTAAAATGTTATTAAAATATAATCAACTCTTTTCCCACATTCCCGCTCGCTGATTATTTTTTATCTTTAATACCCACTTAAGCTATTTTTTTGTATAAAGGATTCCATTATAAATCAGCTAAAATGCCTTCATGGGTTATCCATGGTTGACAATATATTACCAGTTAGTAAAGCGATATTCATTTAAAAAAAATGTAGATGAATTTTTAATCAGTTGTGTGGATTGTTGATATGTTTTTAGCCGAATTTTTACCTTTTACATTTACATTTTTATTTTTGTAAATATCCCCGATTGAGGTTTTTGCTTTGCACAGCGTAAATAAGTAAGCTAAGTGAATCTGAATTTGTGCAAAAAATATTAGAAAATGACAAACTATTATGCCAATGTTATAAGAGAAATATGCATTGTTTATAATACAGCACCCGTTGTTATATATACTAGACGGTATAAAGCGGTTACATAGTTGTTGTATTTTACTTACAGAAATTACTCTCACAAATAAAATAATAGCTGCTTGAACAAAGGAGATCAAGCCATCTTGTATCGCCGGTGTTATATGAAGCACAATTATATGATGTTCCTCTATTTCCAAATCTGGGATGCCATGTTTTAAAGGTAGCATCAGATTGGTCATAACTCCAACGCCATTTGCCTTCTTGAAGATCAGTAACACCTATCCAGTAATATCCTTCTGAATGTTTGATAAATAATGATGATATATTTGTAAATTATTAAATACATATCTAGCTAACAATAACAATCTCAAAAAAATACATAAGGATTAGTCTTGCATTGTATAGACATCATCATACATGCACCATTTTAAGGGTTGCTTCTTGTACATTGTAAATTATCTCCATTTTACTGTTCAATTTCTGTTTTATAGAAACATATTTAGCAAAACCTGGAGTCTAGGAAAATAGAACGTTAAATTGTTATCTGATATGAGGTACAGCACAATCACTATAACAAAATTTAATTCGCTTTTAGATACATCATTATTTTAACATTCATAATTATCCAGGTTTGAATTGCAGTTCACAAATAAACAAAAATAATCACCATCATGCATTGATTGAGCCATATAGACATATGAGCATGCATAAATACCCATTCCACAATAGTAGCTACTCGGCCATTCTCGCTACCCATCAAATAACGTTATTTGATAGGTAGCGAGTATACCTGAGTAGCATATATAAGGATAATGTGTCCGCGGATTGTTACAGTCTGCTAGCATTATACAAATCTAACTAAGGTGTTAATCTAGTACAAAGTGGACTTCGTCATCATTTCATTGAAAATTAACTTGTTCTCGTCAGGATATACCTGCAAAAATTCCCTGGATAGACAACTCTTATAAATTTCGAATGTGCATTATGTTCCTCTTTGAAATTCGTTGTTACGTTAAATCACTTAACAAAAAAGGAGCATTGTATACTTCGTAAATAATAACTATTTCATTGTAAATGATGTTCTCGCCATGATATAGATGCAAAATTCACGGGATAGACAGCTCTTATAAATTCCGAATGTGCATTATGTTCCTCTTTGAAATGCGTTGTTACGTTAAATCACTTAAAAAAGGAGCATTGTATACTTCATAAATAATAACAATTTCATACTAACATAAACAATATCTAGCGTAAATGATATATTCTAACATGACGTCCTTCTTTCGCTTTGTAGACAAACGAGCGATTTATCGATGGTATAATCTCATTCATACCTGCTCTGGTGAATGTGACTGACTATCCATTGGCAGCATATATTGTGTGCGACATTTTCCGCAAACGTAAATATAAATTATCGTTATCCAATCAAAGTATACTACTGTATTTTAGACATATCAGAATCGAAAAAAATCATGGAAGCCAGAATGTGTTTTGAATTTTAACATGGGTTGGCGGATATTAGTACATTTCATCCGCCAATCCATGTTAAAACTAAAGACACATTCTGGCTTCCATGATTTATTTCTTAAATATTACTTTTTGGTTTTTGTGAGTGTATCCAACTGTTCTCTGCCTCGTTATCAACTTTCACAAGATATCCTCCAAGCTCTCTACATCTTTTCTGAAATAAATGTATATATGTGTTAGGGTTCATTTCTGTAAAATACATTATACACAACCATGCATATGCAATGAAACATGAAGAAAACAAAGAAAGAAAAGACAATGGAACCAGGACGACTGGACCTTTAACAATCTTTTTATCTGACTTATATAAGCCCTACTGCTTATAAGCTCGTTCTGGTCGTGAATATAGCTGAAAACTGTTCACTTGATGCTTGACAACAATCAACGATGACAAATAGACGTTCATTGTAGTATGCTTTATTCAAATAAAATCTGATGTTCCAGCAATAAGAAATCTATTCTCGATACAAAAATATATCGTACGCAAAATCAATATCAGCATTTGAGAAAATAAACGGATTCTAGTTACAAATAAAATCGTAGATATCAAATTTAGTGCGCTCGACGTGTTTCTGGAATCGCCTTCAAAATCGAAATATTGTAAAGCCAATAATGTAATAGTGTTTGGGAACAATAAAGCCAAAGGGTCTAAACAGGATTGTTAATTCTTTTTTAATATGCTTGAAATAGCGTTGTTTTTTATCAGGATTGTAACATTTGTCCTCAAAATGTTCTGGAGAGGCTTTCCAAATATACCTCATTTATTACAGAACTAGTTTGTTTTGAGGAAAGAGGTGTAACCGATGAAATATTATACATATTCTTACTTACCTCTGCAGCAAACCATGGTATTTGTTTGGTCCCAAAATGGTAACAGTGTCCATTGTTTTTCTTCCATGTAACCTCTGTAAAAAGAATAGCAATTAATACATTTTACAATGTAAGGTAACCTTAAGTAATCACTAATCAATTAATATACAACTTAAGAATTGTATATGCCCTATCTTGGTTCTCTGTCATTTTGTCACTATACATATATATCCTATAGTTCATTGCTACAACATTGTACTTGCTTATGCAAATAAAAGCAATAATAGACACAATACAATTTACTTTGGGGGTAGGTGTAGATCTCAAATTCAAGCCTTACAGTTTAATATTCATCTTATGTAATAATACTAAATTACAATACTTAGTACTAGTGAAGTTTCCAATGCTCAACTCACAGAGATACATATCACTGTCCTCATGTTCCTGTTTTTGGATTAAGAGGTTGTCAGGTTATTAAAAGGAGAGTCTGACCGTGGACTATAGTGGATTATAGTAGATTATAGTAGCTTAGACACTGTCACGTCCCTTGCTCATTTCAGACCACTTTTGTAGATTTAGATAAAGAGACTCGTTGCTCTAGATGTCCTATTCCTCCCTCTTTTATGTGTATTATTAAACTTGTCCTCGTCCTTAATACGTATGAAATATTTGCAGATGGACTTTATGCAACGAACAATTAATCAATAAATTACAATTGACATGCAGTGATTTTACTGTGTTCACACGTGAGAATAGATGTTTCTAATATATTTAAACTGGTTTCGCATGTTATCCCAAAGAATAAACGGGGATTTGCTCACGTCTTCATTTACAGCTATACCTTGTCATATACATTTGGTTAACAAATTATACACATTCGATGAGAAAAAGTGTTAAAAACACAAAATACATCATGATATTGAACTTAATATAATATAATAACAGAAAAAATTACAGTCGGGGTAAACAAATCAAAACTAGTGAATTATTATAACTAAAATAAATAATAAAAACGTAGATCTATATCGAATTTAGCAATACACATTAATATGTCTGGTCCAAAGGTCACTTTTTCTAGAGTAATGTGATTATAATATAATAACACACATAATACAAACTTTTAAAGTCATCCCGCAGCATCTGTAGATCTTTGTTCAACGTATTTATTCTCAGTTTGATGTTCTTAAACGTCGTTCCCAAGTAGGAAACCAGATTTGTCAAGGCTTTCCGTGAATCCTCAAAGTCAATAGATTCATTTGTCAGACATGGCAACCTCACAAAGCTCACTACTCCCTTACAGATTAAAAACAATAAACAGAGCCTGCTTATAATCATTTTTAAGCTTTCCTGAAATATAAAGACAAAGCTTTAAGACGGGTTTGAATATACCAAAGGGGTAGTCAGAATCCGTATATCGAAGAAGAACAGACAACATAATGACCAAAAGAAAATGTATAAAGGGAAAAACAACGATCTACAAAATATGCACATAAAACAAAAGATCGAGTAACACGAACCCCACTAAAGCGCAGGTGCCCCAGAAGGGTGAGCAGCTCCTGCTCCGCTACAGACATTTCAGCTAAACATGAGTTAAGACCAACATTCCTACTCTTCATCTTGGCCGCGTTAATGTAATTCCGAAATTGTCCTCTCCTGGAATTCGTCAGTTATGTCCCTCGTAAATGATATCATTTAGCCAAACAGTACAAGGCATATGGTGCCAAACCATGTACACAGTTTAATGAACACACTGTGTGTCCAGAAATTATTGCGTGCTCTTATTTTGGCAGTCCTTGATGCCAAAACCTACACGCTGCCATTGGTAAAGAAGGGGAGGGATTTAGTAAACACTTGCTGGATAAAATTGAAAATGAAATACAACAATGGTTCAGCAAACTCAAACTATTAGACACATAAATGACCACGATATAATCCAATGGGATTTCAAATCCTAGCTTGGGACAGATACGTAAATGTAGCAGGGCTAAACCTAGTCATGGTTGTAATAGAATCACAACCATCACGTAAGGGTAGAGAAAATATAATAACACTCTGTTGAAACAGTTCCAAAATCTAATAAAAATATCGTAGAAACACAGAAGCAAAATGGATACTGCTAACACACCTTTAAGCTCTTTACCTGGCTGGCTTGGTAAAGGTACTTCAATGTAAAATGAGCTTATTTTTTACGTGTTTTTGTGCGTAAATTTAAAACGAATTAAACACGAGTTTTACATAATACATAAACAGAACACCAATTACATACATATAAACATTTTCATATAATATCCAGACATGCTCCAATAATCTCAAACTTCAAAAACTTTACATACTGAATTCCCGAACATCAAAACACTGCAATCCCGAATCTCAATATAAGAAATATGAATATATGGATACTGAAGATGGGAATTCCCGTATTCCGAGCGATAATAGTCCAAGTCCCAGAGTACCGATAAATGCCTCATCTGTGCTGTATCCAGATCATATTATTATCGTTTTGTGTATATAAACTAGTAGATGGAAAATACTGTACGGTATGGTAGTAGGTTTATATAGTGGGGGTATGAGGTGTGCTCTGCACTGTTTGTGAAAAAATACTTTAAACAATGGCGGACAATTCCAATATCCACAAAAGAGAACCACATTTTACATTAGAAAACATTATACAGAGAAAGACCGTGCTATCTGACTTTGGAAATTTAGGTCCTCGATGCAGTCGGAAAACAAACCCACGATTTGACCGTTACAGCTACTGATTCTAAAACCACGCAGTCAGGGGGCGACAACCGCAAAACATTCATTGTAGGATAAACGTGAAATAAAGTATTAAAAAGACAAACATGTGATAGAAACGTGATTTCTATAAAATGTTTATATTTTTTGCAATGACTGGCTATATCAGACAAGCGATGGAGGTTTATATTAGTCAAAAACCTGTTTCGAATCGTGCATTCTTGAATGTGTAAAAACACGACGTTCGGTTTGTTTACATTTTTCGGCCAATGAAAAAGCTGACAGAAATCTATATTAAGACATGAATTTGATAATACAGGCGTGATATAACATCATCAACCAATAGAAAATGTTCTCTCAATTGGAAATTCCGTCACCCCCAACAGAAATCATTCCTGAAAGAAAATTCGACGAGGCATGTTTTTTTTTTAATTTTCTTTAATTTTCTTTTTAATATCTTTACATTTTAGACAAAAGTTTACACAAAAACTGCATTGTTGACATCAAATTACGACCCCCCTTTCCCCCCGTCTCATCAATACACTTGGTTTAGACTCTTTTCCGTTTTCTGTCTTGTACATATCTAATGTGGTGATTCTGTCAATGGTACTAGTAATTAGTTTATCAAATATATTTAGGAATGCTGACTTTTACCTGATTTTCTTCTGCAAAGAATTATGAAATTTATGTGTAACAGGTAATTTACAATGTGACTCGAACAAAAACCAGCCAGTGTGTGTGTTTAAAAAGTGCTATCAATATAGAAATTAACCTAAATTTGTTATCTGTATGTAACTGTTTATATGATATTTAATTGATTGAACAACTGTGTAGTTTGCAAGACTGTGATTTTACCATAGTTGACTAGTAATTCCCCCAAAAAAACAAACCCTTCTGAGGCCCACAGTGGCAGGGATCCTGGGTTCTGTGTTCATTGTAAGGAACCTGATTCAAAGTCATCTTGTTATGTTCATTTAGTTGAAAAAAAAGAAAGATCCAAAACCCAGTTTTCTATGATTATGCACACAGAAAATACAGTTATGCAGATGATGACTGCATAATGCAATGTAGCAGGATAAGGTTTTATTGTTGCCAAATTTGTACAAAAAATTTGAAGATTTATTTGACAAAACAACAAGTCAGTCTGTGTTTTTCCCTTTATATGCTCATGATATGAAGAAGATCAAACATGATTCAAATTGGCTGCTTAGGATGTTAAAATGTAGCTTAGGGCCTTCACTTTTACACTTTGTACCACATCAAAAGAAAATGGGTAGAATGTTGTATAGAAATGGTACAAACTTGCTTGAGTATTTGCATTTGGCACTTGTAGAGCAACAAAAGGTAACATCAGAACTGAAAGCAAACAATGATGCTCTAGCTAGAAAAAATGGTTCAGTTATAGAGGAGTCGTCAGTTGACAGAGTTAATTATCTTGACAACTCTTTGAAAGCAACAAGTCAGTGTGTATAATCTTACGTTTCCCCAAGAGTGAAAATAAGTGGTATCCCTAATATGCATTCATTCAATTTGATCGATGAAATTCAGAATTTAGATCCAGTTTTGTGGAATTTTATTGACAGACCTACAGCTAATGAACAGGAAGAAAATATGCTTAGACACAGTTGGTTCAAATGGGACACATTGTACATTGGTACTGACGATTCCAACATAAGGCTCTTCCCTTGACTGTTCATAGCCAGTTGCATTTTTAATGCTCAGAACTTGCATTGTGTTGAACCTCTCCACTTACTTCTAACTGACATTGCGGACAAATATAGTGAGATTTCAACAGATTTGATATCCATAATTGCTAGAATTGGTGCTGGTATTTCAAAGGACTCCTTGAGTAGATTTATTTCTAGCAAATGTAATGATATATAATCAGAGCAAAATGAAGCTATTAATTCTAGCAGCTTTGCTGTTGCTTCATTTGGCAACCTTGATAAAAATCAAAGTTATGCTACAAGTAGCACATGGAAAAGATAGATCTGGTTTCCATTGAACTACAATACAGCCAGCTATCCCAAAACCCAGTGAAAAAAAAAGAACATTCAGAATTAATTTTGGATGAAAAATCTTTGCCTCCTACCAAGGTTGGTTCAATGTTGGTGAACAAATCGAATACATGATCGGTGTCACCAGCCTTAATTAAATCACTGAAAGAACCAGTACTAAATTTATGCAGCAACCAAGTAGCAAAACAAAGCATAATGTCGTATTAGCAGTTCTGACTTTTTTCAATTCTCATCTTAATATACTCTATTTAGCAAATGCTCGAGCAACTGCATGATTTCAGATTGGGGCAATTTTTAGGTCATTGACCTAAAGATTTTAGAAATGACCTAAATGTTTAAAACTTATAGGACATTATTTTTGGTTACATTATTAAGGCATGACTGATATGAAATGCTGAACATGTCTGAGCATAGCAGAAGCCCTGAGATGCAAGTAAAAATCAATGAAAAATGAAATAAATATTGAACTATAGATATTTTTTTTGTTTTTTGTTTCATTGATTATTGAGCTTTAATTAAATTTCTCTTATTTTAATATTATAAACTCAGTGATTTGAGTGAATTTATTAATTGGTTTTGTCAGTCTGGTGATACTTCATTTTGTTTATATCTCATTTTCTATTAAATTAATAATTCATTGTAGTTAGAATTTGTTCAACTTTCATCAAATTTATGAACTTTTTACTCTGTTAATAGTTTATGGCAAGGATTTAGTACTATATAAATCATTGTTTATGGAAAAGAAATACACTTGAAAACTAATATGCATACATTATTTTTATCTTAAAAAAATAAGCATTGAATTTTATTTTCATGTCTATAAAAAATTACACAGTTTTGCTCATGATTCATCAAAAAAATTAAGAAATGTTTTTTATTGAATCGCTAGGGGGCCTGTGAAAATAAAAGTTTTCACAGAGATCCACCAATACAATTTTAGTCATTTGTTTATATTTCTTTTACAAAAGGGGGGATAGGAGACCATTTATTGATGTTTGTATATTCTAAAATTTGTTCTTCTAACATTGTTAATTATATGCATATGCTATTAAAATAGCAGCCATCATCGGCATTAACACGTGTGCACAGCGTGTTTTTAAGTCATTGGGTTAGTTCTAAATTTATTTTTAGAAATACAAAATTCATTCTGAGTTATCTTTCTTGACTGACAATTTTTCGGCACTAAAAAGCTGACACAAACTCATATTAATGAATAAAAACATGTACCAGAGAAACATTTCGTTAAATAAATATATAACCTAGCGCAGTGTGAAGTTTGGGATTGTCTCTCTACTGCAAACTTAATATATTTGCATTTTATTTCAATGCGATGGTGACATTCCATCGAGGGGCTCACCATGTAAATCATCAAAAATTTAATAATAATCTCCCGTTTTAACACAAATCTAATAAGCAAATCATGGAAGTAATTATTGCTGAAAAGAAAACAATATAAGACGTTTCGATATTTTCTACGGTATAAATAAACGAGGTCTTTGTTCTACAATTTTCGTGACCGACGAAAATGTCATCACTTTCAAATTAGAATCACGTGACCCGTGGTTTTACAAGCGAAGCCATTAATGAGTTTGCTTTTCGACGGATGGGATATGAACAAAAATGCGGGGGTATTATAAAAAGTGCGGGGGCATTAAACATGTAATTTGGATCCCAACTTTCTCCCTCTTGATAATTGAATCTCCAACAACAATACAGATATTAACAAACAATTAAAAAAAAACTTCCGCAGATTAGTTTCAACTCTAAAATAACTACACACTATGACAACATAAACATGGACAATGCAATATTAGTGGTCAATGGATGTTCGTTGTTAACTGACTACTGGCTAAGAAGATGTAATATGTTGGTTAAACACCATTATTCGTAGGACAAAATTGGGGTTGAGTACCACTGACAAAGCTTACAAAATACAGAGATTACCGACAACTAGTTAGCTGTTAAACAAAGGTTGATGGATTGAGTTGTTGTTGGTTATTGTGAATGTCACTAATGGCAACCAATATAGTGACGACCAGATGTATTAGGGGAAGACAGCCGATACAAATATAGCCTACTGACTTGCCAAATAAATATAATCTAAAGAAAATGAAATATACTGTAAAAAATAAAAATATTTGTATGAGCATATTTTAAAGGAAACTGAATAGTCTACTCTACATTGGAACTTACCTTTTGTTTTTGTCTTTTCTGTTAAATGTGTAGAACACAATATTACTTATATTCTCTATGTGTGTGGTAATTATTTTGAAATATACACCTATATTTTTGACACGCGATCATGAAATGAAACCAAAATCAATTATATAGCAATACATTTTGTACTAAGAAAGTTATTTGATAGTGTATGTAATGTTGTATTAATAGAAAGTGTATATCATGGAATAACACGTAGAAGATAATAAAAATACCAAGTAATGAAAAGGAGCCGTCGTGATCGTAATCGTATGGTAGTTGGATTTATAACTACCCATGCAATCAGTACCTATCACCACTAACGTTGTGAGTTCGAATCCCACTCAGGCGATGTGTACTCGATACATCAGTATGTGATGAAGGCTGTCAGTGACATGCGACAGTTAGGTGGTTTTCTCCGGGAACTTTGGTTTCCTCCACCAATAAAACTGATCGCCACGATATAACTGAATTAATGTTGAAAGTGGCGTTAAACACCATTATCCTAATCACCCCAAGTAATAAAAGGATACTACTAGTACAAATAACAACAGCAAAGAAGAGAGAGAAAGAGAAAATCAGAATAATAGAAGAATAAAAACATAATCAGACTATTAACAGTTCCTTAATAATGTAATTGTTATCAAAACTCATATTCACCAGGATATCCTGTGTAGACCCTTAATTATTTTCATATAATATGGGTTAGAGCTATGGTGCTTAACACCACTTTCAATATTATTTCAGTTATATAAAGGCGGTCATTTTTATTGGTGGAAGCAACCGAAGTAGAATTTCTTTATTGGCGTCAGTTGATTATTTATTGTGGCAGGTCCTTTTGTAGTCGTATTGAAAATGCTACGACTCAAGATTGAGCAACACTAAGCATACAAAATTCAGTGCTCCGTAATAGTTCCTACTCTGCTAGTGACACCCGTCGTGCTATTCGTGTTTCAAAACATGGCGATAAGTCATTAAGCAAAATTTGATATCGGATAAGAGTGAAAATAAGTAGAACTATCACTCCTTGGCTAATGCCACACTGTCGGAAGAATTCCAAAGTATAATTGAAAAATCGTAGATATAGAGACAAAATGGATACTCCTAACACGTGACCACTCTCTCTCCTGGCCTGGTAAAATACTGCAATAAAATGGATACTCCTAACACATGACCACTCACTCTCCTGGCCTGGTAAAACACTGCAATAAAATGGATACTCCTAACACGTGACCACTCACTCTCCTGGCCTGGTAAAACACTGCAATAAAATGAATACTCCTAACACATGACCACTCACTCTCCTGACCTGATAAACACTGCAATAAAATGGATACTGCTAACACGTGACCACTCACTCTCCTGGACTGATAAACACTGCAATAAAATGGATACTGCTAACACGTGACCACTCACTTTCCTGGCCTGGTAAAACACTGCAATAAAAAAGCGGCAGTATTAAGTATTAAAGTAGTGTGATGGATTCACACCAATTTAATAAAACAATAATTGTTGATACTGCACAAAATAAAATCAAGCAATATACAGAGAAGATGGACGCTTGAGTGTTATTTAAGCAACAAAACATGTTCGATTTGGCGATTAATTTTCCTTCCTCGTTTATAAACCCTTAAACTCCAAAAAAAATCAGTCGTGTATGTACTTGATGGCAATATCAGAATATTTTTTTTAAAACTCTAGTACAATTGGAATTACGGTTTGCTTATAGTGTTTAACGCCACGTTCAACAATGTTTCAGCTGTATCGTGGCGGTCAATTTTATTGGTGGAGGAAACCGGAGTACCAGGAGAAAACCACTGACCTGTCGCAAGTCACTGGGGTGAAAGTAGAAAGATGGACCCAAACCAATTTAATAAAACAATAACTGTTGATACTACACGAAATAAAATCATGCAATATACAGAGAATATGGAATCTTGAGTGTTATTTAAGCAACAAAGCAACATATCTTGTATGTTTGATTTGGCTACTAATTTTCCTTCCTCGTTTATAAACCCTTAAACTCCAAAAAATCAGTAGTGTGTGTACTGGATGGGAATATTTTTTTAAAACTCTTCTACAATTGGAAATACGGTTAGTTTATAGTGTTTAACGTCACTTTCAACAATGTTTCAGCTATATCGTGGCGGTCAGTTTTATTGGTGGAGGGAGCCGGAGAAAACCACCGACCTGACGTAAGTAACTGATATACTTGGAATTACGTGACCATAGCTGATGATAGAAATGAAATACAATAAAGTCTGGTTACAACAATTCTTTATCATCAATGCATGTATCACTCTACAAAACATTGTAAAGACATTCATTATTTCATTCTATTTTTCATGCCAGACATAGATCACGTACAACGAGGATCGGAACAGCTACAAAGTACGAGAGTAAACAAAAACACTGAGGTCAATGGCTTTTTTTTTTAGATCAATGTTGTCACTCGCGTACCAAACAGATTAGTATATATAAGTGCATGAAGATTTATTAAAGATATAATAGTTTACGAACAAATTTCTGAAAGAATACATTTACATCCAATTAGAAAAGATCAGGAAATTGGTCGGTATCAGTGACGTTTTAATGCT
Organism: Gigantidas platifrons; assembly: GCA_002080005.1. Lineage (NCBI taxonomy): Eukaryota > Metazoa > Mollusca > Bivalvia > Mytilida > Modiolidae > Gigantidas > Gigantidas platifrons. Next base: position 134,649 of record MJUT01047390.1, read on the forward strand.
TGTTTGTAAACTTGAAGTCGTCATGCCTATACGGGAAAATCCATTTATCGTTTAGGAAGCTATGTTTTTCCCCGATCCAAAATTTTTTCATGAAATCCCGTAGAAAACTGTAGTGTAGGGTTAAATTATTTATTTTATTTTTCTATAAAATTTTGCGACAGAATGTTAAAAAATAAAATTAATATTAAATGATCATTCCGTAACTCATGACATAAACAGCAATCACTCAATACTTCCGGTCGTGATTTTCACCGGATACGATAAGCCTGCAAGATTGTTGAACGTGGCATTTTACCGTCATAGTACAACACTAATACTATTAATGATAATAATGATTTGATTGATTTTTGTTGTTTTAACGCCACTTTCAACAATATTTCAGCTATATCATGGCGACCAGTTTTAGTGGTGGAAGAAGCCGGAGTACCCGAAGAGAACCACCGACCAAGGGCAAGCAACTGGTAAACTTTATCACTTGCGGCTGCGAGTCGAATGCACCTTTTGTGTAATTTACAAAGACGGGCGCAAACCCACGCTGTATTGATGATAGGCTTGTATGAGTTGTTAGATCTAACGACCTAACTCATTGAGCCAACCGGGCCACTTAATGTTATTAATAATAAAATACAACCACTAATTATGTTAATGTTAGTATTAATATAATACAAGTAATAATTATGTTAATGTTATTAATAATATAATACAACTATTAATTATGTTGATGTTATTAATAATATACTACACGTACTAATTCTCTTAATGTTATTACTAATAAAATGCTACTAATTCTGTTAATGTTATTAATAGTAATTAAAAATATTTTTTTCAAAAACAAAGGTAAGGTTATTCCCGTCACGTGATATAGTACGTTTATTCGCTTTTGATCTCTTGTTAGATGATTGATTGCTTGATTAATGCTTAACACCACACGAGTAGTATTTCAGATATATTGGGGACGAGAACAAGTTCAATGATATATAAAAACTACACAGATTAGCGAGTTTTGACTGCCATTGAAATGTATGGAGAAATGAGTAGAAACGAACAGAAATATTCCCTCGAGCACAAATAGAGAGAAACAAAAGAGAAAATGAAAGGAACTGTACAAAAATGGAATTCAAGTTTCATTCTTAGAACGGCCATGTACCTTTTTGTATGGTGTTAAAATTGTTGATTTTGTATACGTTTCTATGATTTAGAGATTGGAACTGTTTCGATGATGTCATAATGTGTTTGTCATGTTATTCTACTAATGGAGTAAAACAAAAGAATATAATTCTTTATGTCTGGTTTTAAAGTACTTTTCAGTCATTTTTCATACATGCTATTTCTGATTTAAAAGGAATAAAATTAGATATTTCTTCTGTAATTTGTCAATAAAAGGATTTAAATTAGATATTCTCTGGAGATCTGTCAATTTTGTATGATATTTCATTATTCCCTTGTCATTCGTTTCATTGTAGGACAGACATATCTTACGTAATGTTACTAAGATGATGGATAATAATTTAGATATCTTGTCGTCATATCCAAGGCTGTATCATATTGTTTGTTTTAAACCCAATATGTACGTGACAACATTATTGCATGTATTGTTATGACTGAGAATGCTTGGATTTTTTAGACGCACTGCATGTACCTATGTGTGCACCCGGTGTAAAGGGGTAGTTATTCTAAATAAATACTCATATATATATATTTATGTAACCTGTATTTGATCTCGAATAAATCATTAAAGGCGTAGTCTTACTTACTGTCATAATTCTGTACTGAGTAAATAACTCAACTCGTACTCAACCAACGCCACAGCAGAGCGTTGCACTCAGTATAGAAAAACTTCTTTAAACCGGCCATTTTAAGGACAGTGCACTAAGTAGATTTACTGGGTTTTTTTCATAGAGCTACAATGTAGTCAGTTTAATGATATTTATAATTTCCCAGCGTTATCTCCCTTTTATATTTACCAGCGAAACACATGCCGTTTTAAGCGGCGTTTTACGTTTGCGCTTTTTGGCATATCATTTCCGCTTTTTTATTTTTACGTTTGCCCTTTTTTTATATATCATTTGCGCTTATTTATTTTGACTCATTGCGCGTACCTCTTCCGTCCACCAAATGTATTGTTACATTTGTTGCACACTGCTCACCAACGAGGAGGTGGAAGTAGGATTTTGAGCAGACTTAAGTGTCTGCTTAGCTTAAGTAGCTTTATGCATACGGGCCCAAGTGACCGTACATACTCTGATCTGTCACCAGACAGCAGCTTATTATACTGTCTTATTAGAAACTGATGCCTCTCCCTCTCTGTGCGTCTTGTATATCACTTCCTCTCATTTTAACATAGCTAACAGGAATGATGGTACTTCCATCATGGTTGTTTTTAACCTGAGCTCTGCAATTTTTATTTGAACATTTCCATGATGAATCTTGATTCTTTAAGACGGCATCCAGACGATACACATATCCATCATGTAGTAAACATTTCTTTCCTCTGTTTGTTTCTGATATAATAAACTCCATAATTAAAATTAAAATATGATTAAAACCAATAAAACTTTAATGAAATGGATTTTTCAGGCAATTTATACCAGGTAATTTTTTTTAAAAAGCGCAAACGCTATACGCCCGTTTTAAGGTATATACTCATGGCCGTAAATTTCATCCTGAGTTCTCTACGTCTGTCCGCACTTCCCTCTATTACGAATGGTGGTCACAATAATGCTAGCAAATTACAAATTAAGGTTACAACAAAACCCAATAGTAAGCTAAGGGCCCGGGTGGCTCAATACATTAGATAGTTGGATTACCTAACAACTCATACAAGCCTATCACCAATACGACGTGGTTTTGCGCCCGGCTTTGTAAATTCAAAAAAAAAGTTTCTTCCACCACTTAAACTGGTCGCCATGATATTGCTGAAATATTGCTGAAAGTGGCGTTAAACAACAAAATCAAATCACCAATACATGTAGTAAGCTAACCAAACACATTTCTGATAAACGGGTCATAAAAATGGATTATTTTACCCAAAATGGAAACGTTTGAAAAACGAAGACAACATTTACAAACTAGAAAATGTATATAAATAAAACACGTAAACTTTTAGCAAGTCGTGCGAAATACTTTGAGAGCGATGTGTGTATTGCAATTGACACAAAAGACCTACGCCATTGTGTTGTCTGTCCTTCGATTTACGGATTCTCATTAGCCCTTTCATATCATCAAACTCTTCGGAATGTATTTTCCAAATTTCTATGACGATCGGTATAATTATATAAACAATAATGAAATTAAAGTTTAAATTTGACACATAAAAAAAACACAAAAAACACAAGAAAACAACAACAACAAAGTCTTCTACATTTTTGATCTTTTGAGACAGCTACCTTATTATCTGATTTAAAATGTAGTAATATTTCAAAAAAGAAAGGGAAATAACTGCTTCCTAAAATGTCCTACCAAACTCCCGTTCTTTTAATTGAATCTTCATATCGTAATAAACAAGCATACAAATTTTTCAGAACTTGTCATTTCAAATGTGGGACTTTCGGGTACGAACATTTTAATGAAATATTGTAAACGACAAAAAAACAATAATAACTATTCCTAGAATAGCCCGAACAAATTAATTTTAATTCTTTTCTTATGTAACAAGGATTGACGATAGCCAATGGCTACCAGCGGCTTTCCTCAAACTACAATAAGGGCCCGGGTGGCTCAATGAGCTAGGTAGTTGGATTACCTAGCAACTCATACAAGCCTATCACCAATACGGTGTGGGTTCGCGCCCGGCTTTGTAAATTACGAAAACGGTGCACTCGACTCGCAGCCGCAAGTGATAAAGTTTACCAGTTGCTTGGCCATGGTCTGTGGTTCTCTACGGTTACTCCGGCTTCTTCAACCACTAAAGCTGGTCGCCGTGATATAGCTGAAATATTGGTGAAAGTGGCGTTAAAACAAAAAAAATCAATCATTAAATCAATCAATTTAAAATGAAAAAGTAGTTATGCGCACAATATTTCAACGCCAAGCGACAGCTAACCACACATAAAGCTTTAGTGTAAACATATTTTATCAAAAATCTGATACAATATGCATACGATACATAATACAAAGTATAATTCAAATACACAGTTTTAAGTGGAGTTCGAGTTACTCGATCTTTAGTTTGATGTGTATGTTTATAGATCGTTGGTTGTCCTTTTTGGCCACTGTGTTGTCTATCCATCTTCGATTTCCAGATTCTGATTACCCCTTTGGTTTCTTCAAACTCTTTTTAAAAGGATTCGGAAACAAGACAAAATCCGTTTCTGTACAGTTTTAAAGTGTGTGAATGAAGCAATTCAACTATAGGGCACAGATGATCCTGCCTGCATCAATTATGTAATAGATAATAGATGTAACTTGTATTCAGGTTACTTTGCTTCCGAAAAAAGATTTTCAAAGGCTCAAGAAAGGTGGACATTAAAACGAAAATATACTTATATCCTAGAAATATAATATATTAGATAATTTGGTATATGACTTTTTTATTGACATTGCTTAGTGCATGTATTAGATACAAAATACCATGGATTAGATACAAAATATCACTTACAATTATTGTCACGTATAGTGTGCATGTTATAACAGACAATTAGCTTAACTTGCGTGAGAAACATCAACAGCCATCAAATTATATAAACATTTTAAGACTTTGTTTACCTCTAGTGAGCAGAGCTTAAATGGTTTCTCGTTCCAGAGCAATTTCCGATTAATGTTTGAAATATCCTGTGAATCATTATGACTGTTGTCAGTTTAAATAATATATCATACTAACATGATACATGACTTTTTTTGTCAGACATTCACTGGTTAGTCAAGTCAACAAGGGATCTGTAAATGCAAACATGCGGCAGAATCATGATTTTTAGCTTTATAATATCTTATATCTTTGCACAATTATGTCATGCATGCCGGCTTATGGAAACAAAAGAGTAATCAGAAACCGTAAATCGAGGAACAGACAAAACACAAAAAAGACAAAGAATTGTTGGCAACACAACATAGAAAACAAAATCACAAATTGAGCAACGCGAACTTTACTAAGAACCGGGGTGACTCAGTGATCAGTTCTGACCCACAATTGGCAACTGTCATGGTAATCATGTTAAAAATCCGATGTTGAGTAATATTTGGTTATAAGCCATGAAAGAGGAAAAAGACGGGATTCTTACTACGACAAGAGCAATATACCAACAGTCATCCGAGACACAGATATTCATTGACGGTGAACTAGTTTATAATGCTGTCGAAGTGATTACTTCTACTTTAACAGTAGGAACACAGTGGTTTCCTTATTAGCAGCAACCCTCTGTCAGGAAAATCTTGACAAGAAAGGTCAAATCAACTAAGAGAAATATACATTTGTGTATAAACCACATGTATAAATAACTAGTACTTACATAGAGTTATGGATAGTGGAGCAGGAATTGCTTAGATCATTTCCGGAACACTTGAGTTCATCTCCATGGTATGGTTCGTGTTGCTCAAATTTAGTTTTCTGTGTAGTGTTTTGTAAATCATTGCTTTTATTTTTATTTATCATTTTCCATTTCGCTATTGTATTGTCGGTTTCTGGTGAACACTTTGGTATATTCAATTTTTTCTTTCACAGTTGCATGGCTCTGAAAGAAGCGCATGTCGGTTGTGGAGGAAGAACCAATGCACAAATCACACTAAGAAGTGTTAAATATTCGCATACTATCAAATATCTCCTGTTGAGAAAACCGAAGGTGCAATGAAGAATGGAAAATCCAGAGACACTGACTACATTGCAAACATAAAACACATGGCGGATTCGACAAACAAAACAAAAAACACAACACAACACAGAAAGCTAAAAAGATTAGCAACACGCGACGGACCTCAACAAAAACCGAGGGCGAACCAGTGTGGTCGGAAATGGTAAACAGTTCCTGCCTCTGATAAGATAACCGTCATTTAAGGCATACAAAGACTCTATTCAATGCAATAACACATTAATGATACCACTAAAGACAGGGAATAATAATATTCATTTTTCTTATTGCTCTCGGATATGCTAATTTAGGAAGTCAGTTTCCGAGTCGCTATGTAAAGAAAGGTAAACAGTGATTCATAATGACGATCGATCGTGCCCATGAAACAGCTAATTAGCCTTTCGTGTGTTTATATAATCATATCTATATATTTACCATGTATATTCCTCCCTCGCAAATCGATATTTTAAGTCGTATATAGAGACACATCATTCGATCGAATTACTCATGTTGCTTGTTAAATCTGCCGGGTTGTTTTGTCATACACAAGTCATACCATGTACCAGTGGGCAATTCAAATACATTTTGTACTTAAATTATGAAAAGATCGTTATAAACAGTGATGATAAACAATTCCACGTATAATGTATAATCATAAAGTAAAACGTGATGTTTGTATACCAATAAGAATAATAAAAATTAATACAAAAAACGGTTGAAAGTAACAAAAAAACATCGCAAATCTCACAGGATGAAATTCTAGATAATTTATTAGGACCTTCTCATGTTTACAAATAATCAAACGTTACATTTACTATTGAATAAAGATATTAATGTCATTCAAAAACTTTAAACAAGACTCAGATCAAATAATTTCCGTGATTTTTTTGTGCGCAAAATGATATGTTGAAAGAAAGTTTGAGATTACCAAAGAGGTAATCAGAAGCCATAAAGATAGTCCCAGAAAATGAATATTTAGTAAACACGTGCTTGAGAGCAATAAAATCAAAGAACCTAAATATGATAGCCACTATCGTCTAAGGTTTTCTGTGGTAGAGGGGGGATAACCTTAGTTTCGAAAAAAAAGTCTTAAAATACAAAATTTAGATTCAAATACAATTCAAGAAGTCAAAAAGACAAACGGGGTACATCAATCGTAAATCGATGGTATATGAGAATAGATGCAGAGTGTACACGAGTTAATTCGCGATGTACTTAATCGTTGTTTTTTTAAACTTAAACGTTGTTTATTGAAATGACTTTATTTGAAGTCTCGTTTATACAGGATTCCGGTTTATTACTTGTTCGGTTTAGACAGGATTCACTGTACTAAGAAATAAACATTAGAGAAAACCGAAGGGGTAATCAGGAATGGACAATCCAGATGTCACATTGGGTACAAGACGCAGAACGAAGATAATGAAATAAAAAAAAACTAGGTGCTGTAGTCGCTGACTTGGTTTAAATTTGACTTCCCAAAGTTCATAGAACATGAGAGTGTCACACATAATTTTGAGAGTGGGTCAACAAAAAATCATTTCAGCTCAAGTTTTTGAGCAGAAAATTTAAAAGGATTTTTTTTTTTATCAAACTATGCATATCTCAATAAATCGACTGAAAATAAGTTCACAGAAAGAAACGGAAGAAATGTTAATTGTCATGCAACAGTGGTTTAAATTTGAGCTCATTTTAGTAACGGCTGCCATCGTTAATGAAGGGAGGGGCAGTCGGACACAATTTTGAAAGGGGGTCACCAAAGCATCCTCTCATTCAAATTTGGTTTAATTTATTTCAGCGGTTTAAGAAGAGAAGATTCAAATATGATGTGTTATCAAAATATGTCTAATTTGCATAATCGGAATAAATCGGCATAAAGGCAAATTTACGGAATTTAAAATTCGAGCTAATTTCGATTAGTAATAAAGCAGCAATGGACAATTAAAGAAAAGTATATGTTTAGTAACAACGACCATCTTGAATTGTGGTCGAGGCGGTCGGGTAAAATTTTGAAAGGGACCACCCAAGAACCATTTCTCCTAGAGTCAGCTTAATTTGGTTAAGTGGGTTCAGAGAAGATGATTTAAATGTGATGGTTTATGACGGACGCCTTTTGCCAGGTGTACTCGATACAGCATTATGTGATAAAGTTTGTCAGTGACTTACGGAAGGTCGGTGGTTTTCACCGAACACTCCGGTTTCCTCCACCAAAAAAACTGACCGCCACAATACAACTGAAATATTGTCAAAAGTGTCGTTAAACACTATAACCCTAACCCCTATGTCTTTCAAACATAGGCATTTTGCTTCTTTAGTGTTTCTGCAATTTCTTCTAAGGAGATATATGTATACATATGTTGGTAACGCATGATAATTGTTTGTGACATAACACATGAAAGCTACTATAGTAATTTTGTTTATTTTGTTTACACATATCATCAATGGTAACATGAAACACGAACTACGTCAATAAACAGGGATAAAAGATTATAAAGCTCCTGACACACGACCATTATACGTGTAACAAAACAATTCCATCACAAAAAACAGAGACAAAGCACGATTCTGTTCTATATATGGTATTTTAGATTTAAAATGACACAAATCCTTGGAAGTCAGTTACAGTGGTACGTAGTCTATATGAAGCCATAACTGGTGTGGCACAAAATCATATACTGTGAAAAAACAAATTCGTGCATCTCAATTTTCGTGATTTGCTCACAAAAGATATAAAAGTTCTTAAATTCGTGGATATCAAATTTCTAATACAATGATGATATCAAGATTTAAAAAAAGTGTAACATTGCGTAGTTAAAACATAAAAATTACTTCATTGGATTCATAAATTCGTTGCTTGGTTAACATAGGAAATCAACGAAAAGTCGTTCCCCACGAACAAGATGTGTTTCAGTACCAAAACGAGTCAGTGCAATATAGAGAAGCCTGCCACCAAGATGTCCCTACGATACCCAACCTACTAAGAATGACCTTTAGTCCCCAACACCCCCAGAGATGGTAGCAGGGTGTTCAAACCAAATAACCGACAGACGAAATGTCTGGGGAGCGATGTTTATAGATGTTAGTGAAGGATTATAACTTTGTCTAGGGAGCGATGTTTATAGATGTTAGTGAAGGATTATAATTTTGTCTGGGGAGCGATGTTTATATATGTTAGTGAAGGATTATAATTTTGTCTCGGGAGCGATGTTTATAGATGTTAGTGAAGGATTATAATTTTGTCTGGGGAGCGATGTTTATAGATGTTAGTGAAGGATTATAATTTGTCTGGGGAGCAATGTTGATAGATGTTAGTGAAGGATTATAATTTTGTCTGGGGAGCGATGTTTATAGATGTTAGTGAAGGATTATAACTTTGTCTAGGGAGCGATGTTTATAGATGTTAGTGAAGGATTATAATTTTGTCTGGGGAGCGATGTTTATAGATGTTAGTGAAGGATTATAATTTTGTCTGGGGAGCGATGTTTATAGATGTTAGTGAAGGATTATAATTTTGTCTGGGGAGCGATGTTTATTGATTTTAGTGAAGGATTATAATTTTGTCTGGGGAGCGATGTTGATAGATGTTAATGAAGGATTATAATTTTGTCTAGGGAGCGATATTTATAGATGTTAGTGAAGGATTATAATTTTGTCTGCGGAGCGATGCTTATAGATGTTAATGAAGGATTATAATTTTGTCTCGGGAGCGATGCTTATAGATGTTAATGAAGGATTCTAATTTTGTCTCGGGAGCGATGCTTATAGATGTTAGTGAAGGATTATAATTTTGTCTCGGGAGCGATGTTTATTGATTTTAATGAAGGATTATTATTTTGTCTGGGGAGCGATGTTGATAGATGTCAGTGAAGGATTATAATTGTGTTAACACGGTCACATTTTTTTGACATGCATGTGCCAAGCCATGAAAGAGAGTGGTCATGTATATGTGTGTTAAGGGTATCGAGTACGACTCTGTCTACACTTTTTTTTTCAGATTTTGGAAATTTCTGGACAGTTTTATGTTTTTGTTTTGTTTTGTTTGTTTGTGTTATTGTTTTGTTTGCTTGTTTGTTTGTTTGTTTGTTTGTTTGTTTGCTTGTTTGTTTGTTTGTTTGTTTGTTTGTTTGTTTATGTTTTTGTTTGTTTGTTTGCTGTAGATCATAAAAATCAAACGCATGTAACGGGTAACTATAAGTAACCCGTTCAAGCACAACATGTCCCAATCCTTTCTAACCGCATCGATTGCGTAATGGTTCGTGGATTCGAGCCCCGATCGGATCAAACCAAAGACTATAAAATTGGTATTTGTTACTTCTCCGCTAAGCACACAACATTAAGGAGAAAGAGCAAAGACAGGTTGGCTCGGAATCAGAATAATGTATCCGAGTGGGGAGACATGTCTACCCGCGAACTGTTGCTTAAGTGAGCTAGCACTATAAAAATCCAACTCAGCGTGTTGGTCTAGTACAAATTTTATGGGGGTTGTCCTGATCGTGATCATAGCGTAGTTGGATTTACAACTGCCTATGCAGTAGGTTATATTTATCACCACTGATGTGAGCTCGAATCTCGACCAGGGCGAGGTGTGCAACATTATGTGATAAAGTTTGTCAGTATTTTGCGACATGTCGGTGGGATACCGAGTACTCCGGTTTCCTCCACCAATAAAACTAACCGCCACAATATAACGGAAATATTGTTGAGAGTGGTGTTCAGTATCATCAAACATAAAATAAAATCAATCTTTTGACTCTGAGTGTATCTGGTGAATGTTATTCAGAAACGAGTCATACCCACTAAATTATTTATAATCGACGTCTCTATGTTATATGTGATCGTTAAATATAAAACAACCATTTTTCATTATGGCAAACTTAAACAATGAGCAGACAAGCTCGAATTTTCCAAATGCAAGCAAATAGCCATAAAACTAATGAATACGAGGCCGATTGGCGCAGTCGTATTTGTGGAGTTCTATGGCACAAACGGTCAGAAGGTAGAACAGAATCATTCTCAGATCATGGAGTGAATGCGATATGATGGAAAATAATTTAAAAAAAATGAAGATCATATTGATGATCTAGATGATGACAAGACGGTGGTCAGGGTTATGGTGTTTAATGCCACTTTCAACAATATATCAAGTCATTAGTGGATTTCAGAGTTCTTGGTAGAGGAAGCCGGAATGCCCGGAGAAAATGACCGACCTGTCGCATGTCACAGACAAACTTTATCACATAATGTTGTATCAAGTAAGTCTCGCTTGAGCGAGATTTGAACCCATAACTTTAGTCGTGATGGGTACTAATTGCATATGTAGTTGTAAATCCAACTACCATAAAATCACGACCACGACGGTACCCGATAATGACAAGACAATCAATTTACTAGCCAATAACAATCCTCAAGATGAAGATGATGAACTCACTCAAAATCTGGTAATTAATAAGCATGATGATAATAGAAATATTGAGGCAATAGATGTAAAACTAGAAATATCTCAATATATCTTCGATGTACAAAATGAGGGAGACCAACGCCCGGCTATTACCACCAAAAATATGGGCGTGCATATAATAATTCGGTCACCAGTTTGACAGTTCGTGGAGTAGTTTTCAAATATTATAAAAAAAAAACAAAACAAAAAACAAACAGTAAAACTTGTGAAAGATATCTACATATTACTAGAAAATTCTAGTCATTTATTCCTTTTCATTGTTCTTGTATGGAACGGTTTTCATCTTAACACTCGTATGAGAAATAACTTGTGTAATAAAAGGTATCATTTTTAGGATCAAATCGGGAATATTCAAATAGCCTATTGGCTTCGAACAACATTTGTTATTTATTTTTCCCCATTCGATTCAGATTATGGACTTCTTTTTATATGTGATTGGAGTCAGTTAACTACGAACATTCAAAATGCCATGGATAGGTGATATATCATGGGTAGGAGGGCCAAAGTACCATGGATAGATGGTTCGATTCGATTGATCATATGTAGAGCGTTAAAAATACCATGGGTAGGGGGCACAATATACCATGGGTAGGGGGTCAAAACACCATGGATAGTGACTCGATATACCATTAGTAAGGGTCAAAATACCATGGGTAGAGGATTTTATATACCATATATAGAGGGGTCAAAGTACTATGGGTATAGGGTTCAATATACCATGGATAAAGGGTTAAATATACCATGGGTAGGGGGGTTAAATACCATGGGTAGGGGTCCGATATAGCATGGGTATAGGGTTCAATATGCCATGGGTAGGGATCAAAATACCATGTGTAGGGGTTCGATATACCATGGAATGGGGGTTAGCATACCATTGGTAGGGGTGGTCAATATGCCATGGGTATGGGGTTCAAAATACCATGTGTAGGGGTTCGATATACCATGGAATGGGGGTTAGCATACCATGGGTAGAGGGTTCGATATTCCATACCTAGGGGGTCAAAATACCATGGGTAGGGGATTCAATATACCATGGATAGGAGGTTCGATATACCATGGATAAGGGGTTGAAAAAACCATGGGGGTTCAATTTACCATAAAGGGGGAGGGGGGTCAGTTTTCAATAATGGCGGTCAATATACCATGGATGAAAATTGACCTCGGGGGTCAATATACAATGTTGGTCAAAATACCATATGACACGATCACGACGACGAAGACCCCACTTTCGAAAGAGGAATCGAGTGCAATATATGATGCAATCTTCATTTTGCTGTTAACATCATAGGTTTCATGGACAGACTTGTGTCTGCCTGCTTTCATTATACAAATGTAGACAGTATTATTTATATTTTGTAGCATGACCAGTAAGTTCATTAATTGTTCGTTCCTTTATCAGATTGGCAACATGTTTATCATAATGTCGGATAACTAGATTAATTTACTGGCAGTTGCATTGTACTGTTTGCATTATCCTGTAAAATGCAAAATTAATTGAAGCGAATGTGTGCATAATATTATATTGTGTGGTGTTTGTTTTCTTGGCTTTTGTCATTGGAACATTATATATGGGATGAGTGCGGGTGGATTTCTTTAACCTCTTCATTATACGTGCCTGTCGAATTAATGACCTAGATGTTTATCACAATCTACCATTGTTTTAGTTTAGTGTTTAGAAGCTAAAGGTGAAATATGAAATAAGGTGATAGTTCAAGTTATTATGGTTGATTAGATTTTGATCTTTTTTCCAATTTCAATTTACATCTCTTGTGTCGTCATAAAAAAATCGATAGTTATCTTCATAGTCAAAAACATGATTAAGACAAACAGCACACACACCTTTTATTGAAACTGGTAAGACTTTTAAATTCACGTTGTGCAAAAAATCATACATCAAAATTTAGCTTTACATTAACATTCCTCATGAAAATGTTAAATAAACGTTAGAGAATACCGAAGTGGCAATCAAAAATGGACAATCCAGAGAAACGGGAAACATAGGATACAGAAGACGAAGAAAAACACATCATAATATGGGTTGGACATCATTAAACGCAAACAAACACAAATAACGTAAAAAAAGGCATGAGCCCACCTACAAACAACTGGAGGTAAAGATGAACCGAACATGGTTTTTAAGCGGAAATCGTAACGGACATCATAACTCAGAACATAAAGACACATAATAGGACAACTCAAATTACTTGATAAATGTTTACCAACTTTACGATTATAGCTTTGGGTCGAGAGTAAACTTATTTTGTAAAGCACGAAAAAAAAATGTCAAAAAGTATTAGTCAGAAAATGAAATCACCAGTATGTTGGAGTTCCTTATCGATAACATATTTGTTGAGTTCAGAGGGCACATTTTTACTTACAACTCATCGACATTCCCATGGTAACAAACTGTGCCCCTTTCCTTGTCAGCACATGCAAACCTGCTCATAAGGTCACATCTATTAAGCAGGCACTTGTATTAAAAAGTGACTCTTTTCTTGTCTTGTCATAGAAAATTTCATATGAACTGAACCTCTTTTAAGAGGTCACCTGTCTTATAAGACCACCTTTTCTTAGTCCGGAAGGTGACTTCTTAATACATGTTTGAATGTATTTCCCCTTAATTTTATGATGCAGAAACTGAAGCTCTTCATTTTACATGCAAGCATGTTAATGGTGGTCTGTCAAATAATTATCCAAGCTTTGGTCATTGGAATACTTTGATATGCCCGCAAAGAATTCGAGATAAAGGAAAACAGCTCCAATTTCAATTGCCTCATTTCATTAAATTTATCCCAAATTCGATACCAATGGTCATCTTCTTGCAAGATTGACATGATAATGTTTTCATACTTTAGCTATATAAAAGCGTTCCCGCGTATGAAATTTATATTTCACAACTCGACCTTGCTGTGTTTTTTTTAGCAACGTCATCGTTTTCTGAGTACTAATCATTTAAGTCAATGATTAGTAAAGAACCGTCTCGTCATATTGTAAAGGGCACACTTCCCTATCTAAGGTCATATGAACTGCAGTAGGTTCATAACCAAATCTGCTCAATGCGTAAGTGGATATCCCCTTTAGTGCATGTGGGAATGCGGTGGCATACAATGTTAGATGTCCCGGGATCAAATTCCGTTCGGAGAAAAAATATGCTCTACTGTTACAATATCTTTCACAAATTTGTGGACATTAACAAGACATTGTTGAAAAGTATTTTGTCACTGGCGTACATGCACATGTTGACGTCAAGACGGCAGTGTAAATTAAATTTGTTTAAAGTTGGTTGTTAAATTTTCCCTATTAAGGTCTTCACGTGCCTGCGTTCTATCGAACAAATTGTGGTCAAGGCCATCGACTCTCTTTTATTGAAGTTATATTATACATATGGTAACGTATGTATGCATAAGGTTGAAGACGAGGACTCGGATTTGTTACCCACAAAATTTCACTTATTCGACCGCGTCATTTCACTAAAAGAGGAGGTTTGGGTCCATGGATATGGTTAGTTTATGTATGTGTCTGCATCAAGACAGGAGAGTGAATGGACAGGTATATTAGCGGTATGGTTAGTTTATTGAAGTACATGTATCAAGACATGAGAGTGAATGCTCATGTATATAAGGGGTATGGTTAGTTTATTGAAGTATCTGTATCAAGACATGAGAGTATATGGTCATGCATATTAGGGGTATCAAGACAGGAGAGTAAATGGTCATGTATATTAGGGGTATCAAGACAGGAGAGTGAATGGTCATGTATATTAGGGGTATCAAGACAGGAGAGTGAATGGTCATGCATATTAGGGGTATCAAGACAGGTGAGTAAATGGTCATGTATATTAGGGGTATCAAGAC
>MJUT01047390.1:149838-176822 GCA_002080005.1 Gigantidas platifrons
AGAGGTATCAAGACAGGAGAGTGAATGGTCATTTATATTAGGGGTATCAAGACAGGAGAGTGAATGGTCATGTATACTTGGGATATCAAGACAGGAGAGTGAATGGTCATGTATATTAGGGGTATCAAGACAGGAGAGAGTGAATGGTCATGTATATTAGGGGTATCAAGACAGGAGAGTGAATGGTCATTTATATTAGGGGTATCAAGACAGGAGAGTGAATGGTCATGTATACTTGGAGTATCAAGACAGGAGAGTGAATGGTCATGTATATTAGGATATCAAGACAGGAGAGTGAATGGTCATTTATATTAGGGGTATCAAGACAGGAGAGTGAATGGTCATGTATATTAGGGGTAGCAAGACAGGAGAGTGAATGGTCATGTATATTAGGGGTATCAAGATAGGAGAGTGAATGGTCATGTATATTAGGGGTATCGATTTTGTCTGTTTTTACGATTGGATCTTGGGTCTGTTCTGACGATGTGGAGTTTTAGTGTCTGTTCTAATGGTGTGGAGTGTTTGTGTCTGTTCTGACTGTCAGGAGTTTTTGTGTCTGTTCTGACAGTGTGGAGTTTTTGGGTCTGTTCTGACGGTGTGGAGGTTTTGGGTCTTTTCTGACGGTGTGGAGTGTTTGTGTCTGTTCTGACGTTATGGAGTTTTTGGGTCTGTTCTGCCGGTGTGGAGTTTTTTTGTCTGTTCTGACGGTATGGAGTTTTTGGGTCTGTTCTGACGGTGTGGTGTTTTTGGGTCTGTTCTGACGGTGTGGTGTTTTTTGGGTCTGTTCTAACGGTATCGAGTTTTAAGGTCTGTTCTGACGGTTTGGAGATTTTGTTTTTGATTTGTTTTTCATTTTAGTAATCACTCCTGAATTATAATGAACACAGACAACTGAAAAAAAGAGGGAAACAAACGCAAACAAACAAACAAAAAACAAAAGAAGAAGAAGAGGAGGAGGAAGTGTGATCAGTTCCCGCCCGACTATTGATACCCGCCGTGTATCATTAATTTCAGTCCGTTACGGTTTGTCTTTTCTACTAGTTTTTTGAAGGAAATCTTATGTCTTATTTGTTATATGTGTTTGTTTGAACAGAGTGGTGTCCAACACACACATTGGTATTGTGTTGTGTTTTTGTTTTTGTTTTCTTCGTCTTGTGTGCCCTATGTTGCCAGTTTCTCTACATTGTCCATTTTTGATTGCCCCTTCAGTATTATCTAATGTTTATTTGCTTTTCATGATATTATACAGACAAATGCTAATTGGATGTTAACATGGTCATATATCCGTGTGCGTATGTAAAACGTTATTTCATATGCTATTTATTCCTAGGTTGAAGTTAACCTTTGCACGATGTTTGAATGCTTAACATCTAGAAGAAAGAATTTACAGCTGATAAATTCCAGTTACTACTTATAGCTGACGAATTGCAGTCACCATTTATAGCTGAAAAATTACAGTCACCATTTATAGCTGACAAATTACAGTCAACGTTCATAGAAGACAAATTACAGGCACCATTTATAGCTGACAAATTACAGTCACCATTTATAGCTAACAAATTGCAGTCACTATTTATAGCTGACAAATTACAGTCACCATTTAAAGCTGACAAATTGCAATCACCATTTATAGTTGACAAATTACATTTACAAATTATAGCTGGTAAATTACAGTCACCATTTATAGCTGGCAAATGACATCCACCATTAATAGCTGACAAATTACAGTCACCATGTAGAGCCAAACAATTGCAGTCTCCATATATAGCTGAAAAATTGCTCTGAAAGTGGACAGACATATCAACAACCCTTCCCATTTTAGTAAAAACAATGTATTAAATAACTAACGACAAGGTAATGAATTTGGTGTTTATTATTTTATTTCTTTGTTCACATTCATTTTCCTCATCTTGTGCCTGCAATTCAAAGCATATATAATTAACTTTAAAATGCTATCAGAATAAAACAAATTGTGTGTATATATTTAATAATATATGGCCGTTTTATTTTGCAGAAGACAAAACACCATTAAACAAAGAAGCACACCAAACCAAAAGACATAAAGGATCTAACACCGGTAAGAGGGCAAGACGGAAAAATATCAGACACCCAAGGGAATGATTTCTGGTCTCCAACGAAGCTCGCCTCGTTGGAGACCAATATAAATCTTTCCTGCGGGTGTCTGAGATTTTTCTGTCTTGCCCTCTTACCGGTGTTTGATTCTTTTTCTCACTGATTTAACAAGAGGATATTTTTATTTGACAGCTATGCACTTTTAGCAGACGATGTAAACAAACAGAGTTATTTCCCCTGAATGTGTGTAAGGGTGTGTGTTTTTGATGAAAGGGATACATGTTTCTATTGTAACATAATTTTAGGTGGCAGTTGATAAGTGACTGACTAGATAAATACACAAAACGTAAATATTTACGCGATTTTATTCATACAATGACATTTTGCGAAAGTAACATTTTCGCGGGAAAAGTAGCATGAAATTCTTATCTCACCCACAGTTTAAGACAAGGATATATCACACGGCTAAAAATAGCAACTGTGCTGTCTCATTAGTGAGAAAAGATAATTCAGAGCCTGGGCAACACATGTTAAAGAATGACACCCGACAAAATCCGAAGAATTGTAAAAGAAATATACATTAATTCTTTATAGCAACTCCCAGTCATATGTGAGATTTGGTATTTTGCTCACATGTGGTAAGCACTTGCATTAGTTCATCATTGCAATAATATGGGAGGATTGGACCCATGAAATTAGTTTAGCTCCGTAATTGTTTATCGAAATACCTGTACCAAGCTAGGAAAGTAAGAAATAATGTATTTGTGTGCTTGGGGTTTCCATTACCCCTCATGCTATGATTTTTAAATTCAATTTTTGAATTTTTCTGACAGTGTGGTATTTTATCTTTGTTTTTTTTTACATACAGCAGTTGTTTTTTCTATAAGAGAAAAATCAAAAATAAACCAATACAAATACAAGAGGGGGGGATGCAAAATGCCAAAAAACTAAAAAAGATAATAATAAAATGATTGACTATGTAATACTCACAAAAATTACTTTCACAAATAAAATTACGTTCACTGTGACACGTGGTGTCAAACCAGTTTTTCCGGCCATTGTTATATGTTACACAATTATATGATGTTCCTCGATGTCCACATCTAGATACCCATATTGTAAGCGTAACATCAGATTGGTCATAACTCCAAGGCCATTTTCCTTCTTGAATGTCACTAAGACCTATCCAGTAGTATTCGCCTCCTGTTGTATATAAATATATAATTATGAAATGTTCCATATCAAAAAGCAGGAAGTTTTACGGTCGTCACCATGACTTAGTTGACAGTTATGGAATATCTGTTTCACAAGTGACCACGTATATCTTCCACTTGTCGTATACAGTTCCTGGTCCTTTCCCCATTCATGACTAATCACCGGGTTTGTAAATAGATTAACACGACGGATGCCACTAGTGGTGAAGAAACTGCTTACCCTTCCGGAGCACCTGAGTTCTACCCGGTTTTTAGTGGGGTTCGTGCTACTCGATCTTTAGGTTTATGTGTATGTTTTGTAGACCGTTGTTTGTCCTTTTGTTCCTTTATATTTTGGCCATTGTGTTGTATGTTCTTCTTTGATATACGGATTCTGATTACCCACTTTGGTATCTTCAAACTCTTCTTTGCATCATTTAAAATAATCATTATGACATGAATCCTGCATGTACGTAAAATCATATCCACATTTTTGCTTGCTCCATTTCTAGTGATTTCTTTGGAAAAATATATTTGTATCATTAAACTCTATATTAGTAATCCGATAACATTCATTATATTTTCGCAAAAGAAGAAGCATTTAAAACGCTAATAGAGATCATTCCTGTTCTAAACTTTTCCACAAAATGTCCACTAATGGTTGATTAATATCGAGAATTGGTGCTGGTAAGTATTTTTAATCTATACGAATCAAATAAAAAAAAAACATATTTGAGAAATATAATATTTTCTTTAAATATGTTCCTTTCATAATGTACATTCATAACCATCGCACAATTGTGAATATTTGTGGTAAAATGGAAATTGCTATTATAAATAATTAAAATTGTGGATGATCAGAGTAAACAGATCCTTCTGTTGCCAATTGTCATTTCGTTTCTGTTTTAAATGGGTAGATTTACTAATTTATTGAATGTTACACGTGTTATTACATAGTAGTATAAATAATAGCAAACTATAAATATAAAAATATCTAATACATACTGTTTGATTTTGCTGAAGCTATCCAATTGTTCTCTGCCACGTTATCAACTTTCACAAGATATCCTCCAAACTCTCTACATCTTTTCTGAAATACATTGTATATAAATGTTAGCATTCATTCACTTTCATGACTACATAATTTCACTAAGAATGTTGATGTGGGGGGCATTACAGCTAGCTTAACCGCGCCACTTTTTTTTGAAGTGCCTGTACCAAGCCAGGAAAATGAGCTGTCATGTATTTGTGTGATAGAAGTATCGATTTTACCTCTTTCTACGATTTTATCATTTGATATTAGAAATGGTCCGACAGTATGGTATTTTTTGTTTTTCATTGTATTGCCATATTTCTATACATTATATAATATATACATATTTGCATGTTTTTGGAACATAATGCAACTTTCAACATTATTTCAGTTATATCATGTCGGTCATTTTTATTGGTGGAGGCAACCAGAGTACCAGGTAAAATCCACTGACCTATCGCAGGTTATTGGCAAGCTTTATCACATAATGTTGTATCGAGTACACATCGTGATGAACGGGGTTCGAACTCACAACTTTTAAGGGAAATAGCAGAAAAAATGTACTTTGCACGTTTTTTTTTATCTTAATGCCACTTTCAACAATATTTCAGTTATATCATGGCGGTCAGTTTTATTGGTGAAGGCAACCGGAATACCCGGAAAAAACCACCGACCTGTCGCAAGTTACTGACAAAACTTGTTCACATAATGTTGCATCGAATACACCTCGTGATGAACGGGGTTCGAACTCACAACTTTTAAGCGAAATATAAGAAACAATGTACAACTAGTGTTTACATATATTATACTTGATGAGCAACAATATATTTTAGTGTGCCTGTATGTAGTCAATAAAACTACCTTTCATATTTACCTCTGCCTTAAACCATGTCAGCTTGTAAGTGTGTATGTGATAACAGTGACCTCCATGTCTGACCCATTTTACTTCTGTCAAAGAAATAACAAATAATACATATATGCATAAACACTATCGACACAATACACAGAAGAATAATACGAGTTGACCGAGTATTCAATTTAGCAGGGCAAATGCAGCAAACAGTTACTTATTAACGGACCATATTGTTACTAATTACTTATTATCTTTTGAAATGAAGAGGTACTCAAGTCCACCGTATATACAATGTATATAAAATATAAATATATTTATTTCTATTTCGAGAGCAGGTGGTATGTTGAGATCGCAGTTCAAAGCTTTACAAATTTGAAGAAAAGATATCAAAATATAGTTTTCATAGTATATTAATTACATGTTAATGAAATACAAAATATAGATATCTAGTCCAATTCGGACGACATGTTTCTTGAATAGCATTCACGAGGCACGCTAAAAGTAAACAGATTGGAAAGCCAAAGAATTAAAAGTCTTTTGAGGCAATCATACCAAAGGGCTTTTACATGATGGTCAAAATAGGCTAAGGTTAACTCTATGGAGGATATGACACCTAGTTTTAATAATACTTACATTATTTAGGATGTGATAATCTCAGTGAGTGAGTGATTGTTGCTTAACGCCAACTCAGCAATTAGTCAGCTATATCATGGCGAGAACAAGTTGATTTTCAATGATATGATGATGAAGTCCGCTTTGTACAAAACCAGCAAGCTTAGTCTCCTGATAGACATGTCATCCAACTAGGACACATTATCCTGATTCCGAGCCAACCAGTCCTCGCCCTTTCTCCTTAATGCTGTGAGCTTAGCACAAAGAAACAAATACCAATTTATAGTCTTTGGTTTGACACGATCGAGCCTCGAGCACAGGACCTACGGCACTTAAGGGGAGAACGCTAACCATTACACAATCGATACGGTTGTGTTAGTTTCAATAGAAAAAAATACGTTTAATATCTCATAGATCATTTCAGTGCCGAACCCCATTGTAACGCGCATGTCAGATTGTTTTTTGAATGATCCCTTGGAACCATCTATAAACTTAAAATAAATTGCCACAGAAATGCATAATATGTGTATTTCAAGAGACACTTTGTTCTCGTGTGTTGTGATTAAAATATATTAGGAAACTTAATACACACTTTTAAAGTCATCCTGCAGCATCTGTAGATCTTTGTTCATCGTCTTTATTTTCTGGTAGGTCTCCAGATTTGTCAAGGCTTTCTGTGCATCCTCAAAATCCTTAGAATCATTTGTCAGACATTGCAACCTCACAAAGCTCACTACTCCCTTATAGATTAAAAACAATAAACAGACCCTGCTTATAATCATTGTACATTTTCCTGAAATATAAAGACAAAGATTTAAGACGAGTGTGAAGATACCAAAGGGGTAATCAGAATACGCATATTGAAGAAGAACAGGCAAGATAATGACCAAAAGAACATGTATAAAAGGACAAACAACGATCTACAAAACATAAACATAAAACTGAAGATCGATAACACGAACTCCACTAAAAATCGGGGGTGAACTCAGGTGTTCCGGAAGGGTAAGCAGTTCCTGCTCCACTACAGACATTTCCGCTCACCAGGAGTTAAGATCAGCATTCCTTCTCTTCATCCTTGGTCGCGTTAGATGTAATTCCGCAATTCTCGTGCATTGCCACCTCCTGGATTTCCTCAGTTATGTCACTCATAAAATAATATAATTTTTATCGAACCAGCACAAGCATATAATACCAAAACATGTACACAGATTAATAAAAACACTGTGTCTCCAGAAATAATGATTTGTTCTTATTTTGACAATAGTTAATGCAAAAACCTACATATATCTATTCTTCAAAATAAGTGTTTCGGTAAAGCAAATCCTCATTGTTTACAGTTGTCTCTTGCTGCATCCAGTAAAACGCCGTTACCATATGAACATAAGGATTTGATTAACACTGCCATTGTGGGGAGAGAAGAGGATTAGTAATCCCTTGCTGGCGAACATGAGATATATAGATACTATTGAAAATGAAATACAATAAAGGTTCCCCAAGCCTCAAACTATTAGACACATAGACGACCACGATAGAATCCCATGGGATTAAATCCTAAATTAGGACAGACACATAAATGTAGCGGGCTTAATCCTAGTCATAGTTACAATAGAATCACAACCACCACGTAAAGGTAGAGAAAACAAAACAGCACACTGTTGGAACAGTTCCAAAATCTAATAGAAAAATCGTAGAAACACAGAAGCAAAATTCAATACAAACATCTGATAATAATCAGAAAGGACAGCTTGTTTAAGGGGGTACCATACACTACAGGGAGATAACTCTTTAAAATCAGTGGAACGTTTTGATTATATGATGTTTGTATGCAGATTGCAAGCATCTCGATGATCAAAACCACAGAGAGAAAAGCTGCTATTTGGTTAGTGAATTGATAGCTCTGAGTCTGTTGGTTGGAATTTGTTACAATATTGATATGTATTAATGTGGATATATTCAAACAGACTGCCAAAAACAAATAAGACAATTAAACGAACAGATCAAATTTTATCTGAAGTGTATGGTACCACCTTAATGCAAAAGTTTGGTATTCCTTTTTAACATATTAAGCTGATTAGATGTACCTTTCTAAATTATGCTTAATACAAGTGTTGAGTACAGACTGAAATTGATACAGCAGTGGATTTATAATGGTAACTCCCTGATCAAGTTCATCATGATTTATTATTTTAATCAAAGAAATATAATATTCATTTTTTTACAGGACTGATTTAAATCTTTCATAAAAATGATAGATGAAACAATAATTGTTAAAATTCATTTTACAATTTTCACAACTAACTTGGTTGGTTTAGGACATACAGTTTTATTAGTATTGTTCTTTTATCTTGAACGCCAGAGATATAAGTCGAGCACTCGAGACATAGGTCGAGCACTTGAGATAAAAGTCGAGCTCTCAAGATAAAAGTTGGGCGTTCGAGAGAAAAAAAGGGTTTTATAACAATGTATTCTCGGTTTTATAACTAAGTATTTTTTGCTTTATTACATAAATACACATCCATGCACCATACCTTTTATAACAGAAGTTGTGAAGAGTGTTACAAATCAAATTGCTAATGCTTATGACCCGTTTCTGAGAATAAACTTCATCAGGTCTCAATATCAAAAGATTAGAAAACCAAATCACTTGTAAGTCTCTCGGAGAAGGAAAACCTAAGGTCGTAAAAAGAATGGTCATAATCTCTAAGGTTTAATGTTTTGTTTCTATAGTATCTGTATTGACGAAGTTGTATTTAGCTCTGTGTCCAATCAGCAACTTATGTCAGACAAACGTGACAGATGATAAAAGCTAGAGAATACCGAAGCGGCAATCAAATATGGACAATCCAGAGAAACATAGGGTACACAAGACAAAGAAAAACATCAAAAACACAAAACAATATGTATTAGACACCACTATACGAAAACAAACACAAATAACGTAAATAAGACATGGTCTCCTACAAACAACTAGAGGTAAAGACGAACCGAACATTGTTTTTATGTTTGTAAATTATTGATTAATTTCCTCTTATATTCCATCTTATATCAAACTATAAAGTTTTGTCAGGCAGCTTGACAGATCAGGCTTTACATCTTGTTGGTCTGTAATATAACAGGCGACCACCAGCAGTACACTCACTTGGTATCAAGAGCACCGGACATTGTCAACCACATCGTTGGTGCAATGGTTAGCATACTCGCATCGAATCGAATGCGATAGATCATGGATTCGAACCCCGATTGGGTCAAACCAATGACTATACAATTGTTATGTGTTGGTTCTCCACTAAGCACATAGTATTAAAGAGAAAGCGAAAAGACTGCCTGGCTCGGAATAAGGATAGTGTGTCCGAGTGGGGAAACATGTCTATCGACGGACTTTTGTTTCAGTGAGCTAGCACTATAAAAACCCAACAAAGCGTGTCTGCCTAGTACAAAGCAGACCTCATCATCATCTAATTCAAAAATCAGCTTGTTCTCACCATGATATAGCTGACAAATTGCTCAGTTGGCGTTAAACAACAATCACTCACTCACTTAATACATTTTTGCGGTGTTTTAGACTTTTAGACTTTCAGATAGCGATGAAATTAAATTCAAAAAATACTATGTTGTCCCAACAATCCCAAAATCCAATCGAATTGTAATCAACGTTGTGAGTTCGAATCCCGCTAAGGCGAGCTGTACTTGATACAACTTTACACGTTAAAACCAGCTTAGCAGAAATCATTCACAAAACATGGTTAGCAACGTTACAAGATTATAGTTTTGGGTCACGAATTAATATATATAGGCGGCAAAATGGTAGTGGAAATGAAAGTAGACCGTTACATTTCTCCATATTATGTCTCCACGTGCCTGTGTTCTATCGAACATTTAAAGTGTGGTTAAAGGGGAAATTGCGGTAGTGCTTACCGACTAAATTGAGGGCGGAGCTTATCATCAAAAATTCCCGTTGATATGAACAGCATATTTTTGAAACTGCA
This sequence comes from Gigantidas platifrons, assembly GCA_002080005.1. NCBI lineage: Eukaryota > Metazoa > Mollusca > Bivalvia > Mytilida > Modiolidae > Gigantidas > Gigantidas platifrons. Next base: position 159,589 of record MJUT01047390.1, read on the forward strand.
TGTCACATGACCAACGTGACCTTAAGGTCACATACCTCAAAAATTTGAATTTTCGAAGTGATTTTTGTAGTCTTTAGACTGGTGAAGAATATTAATTTTTAATACGACTGAAAGTTTGAGAGGAAGGAACACCAATAACCATACCTGTAAAATATTTTGCTCCAAAAGTAACTGTGAAACTGTATATCATTGATTTTTCCTCCTCGAGATAACCGTGGCCAAAAGATTAAGAATCTGAAGGCTTGCTCCGCTCACAGATATTTATACCCACGGTCCCGGTTTAAGTCGATCTGCTCTTTTATAGACTGAAATATTATTATACATATGACAGATTCTGGGTCGTGGAGAATAGATATAATATGCATAAAGTTCAAGATTACGATTCGGTGTTGTTTCATCAAGCTATACCACGTTGTAGTACATGGACGGCTGCTATTCGGAAAAAAAACGAGTCCTTTGTTGCTATCTGAAAGTTTTACGGTTGCTATAGGTTTACAAAATGGGCGGACAGGATGGAGCCGACCGACAAAAACTCCAAAAGCACAACGAATGTTTGTAAGTATATTGAAATAACGGCTTTACGGAACATGTCAGACAATGGCATTGCTAAAATTTCCATCTGAAAGTATTTAAAGTTTCATATTAACGCTGTCGTGTTGAATAATGTGGACCAAATATTCCAGATCTAAACTTGTGTCTTCCCATTTGTTTTACTTTTTAGCGATGACTACTTGGTAGTGGATGTTATTTGCGTTTTAGAAAGCAAGTTTATAGCTAATACTGATATATGAAATCAATAACAAAAGTATTTATATGCATACGATAATGAAAAAATACAAACATGGGTGCATTTTCGATGTTGTTCAATGTTACGGATACTATTATATTGACTTAAATTTTGGCACCGATTAAAATCTGGAATTGTTATTAACAAAAACCTCCATACTTTTTTCAACTAAAAAGAGAAACAAGGTCTTTGGACAGAGCGAACATAAATTAACTGATGAATTATTTCTTATATGCATTTAGTTTCTTACCGTGAAATGATATACGGTAACTATGCGGTAACAATTTATGGTGACGGTCCGATAGTCCGAAGGTCTAATAATCCGAAGGTCCAATAGTCCGAAGGTCCGATAGTCCAAAGGTCCAATAGTCCGAAGGTCCGATAGTCCGAAGGTTTGATAATCCAAAACCCAAATAGAAAATTTATTTTGTTTTACCGTTAATTTCATTTATTATTTTATTTATTTTTAAAGTAATTTAAAATCGGAATGAAAAAATCCAATTTTGCCCTGGCTACGCCACTGTATATTTGAGTTGAAACACATATGTCTATAAATATAACGTAAATTGAAAACGTCACCGAGAGGCTCGCAAGATCAGGAATTGTTCACGTGGGTTTTAAGTTCATGAGAAATTATCAGATATTTCAATTGATGTCTTTGCTGCCATATCTGTGTACACATCTGTGTAACTAAGTTGTATCATTTGTGCCTGATCTGACAGGTAACCTCTCTGCCAAATTCAATTTCATTCATTGTCGTTAGTGCCTCTCCGAGAGATGATAATGAATTTAACAAAACGATAGACAACAATGTCAACTTTGACGTGGCTGATGACCATTTTGAACTTCTGATCTACACCAAAACTAGTATTGTGACCGTCGTGATCGTATGGTAGCTGGATATATAACCACATATGCAATCAGTGATTATCACCACTAATGTGAGTATGAACCCCACTCAGGCGAGGTGCACTCGATACAACATTATGTGATAAAGTTTGTCAGTGACGTGCGGCAGGTCAGTGGTTATCTCCAACAATAAAACTGACCGTCATGCTATAACTGAAATATTGTTGGAAGTGGCCTTAAATAGTTAAATACCATACCCCCAATAAACTTTCGTTCTAACATTAATAAGGACTCCTCAATAATAGATTCATGTATTATAAAATTCATTCAAAACCCTTAGGATGTTGTTGAGAATTTTTTTTTCAAATGCTGACCATCAAAATATCCAAAGTCATGTGACTGCTGTGCCAGACCTCGTTGTAGACAATTTATGTTATATATGGTTAAAGTCTGTTCAGTGGTTCTAAGGAAGATGAACCTGTTTTCCCATAGAGTTTCTATTATTATACCTCATGAACATTAATAAGGATATACTCGCTTTCTATTGGTTACGCTTTGTCATGTGAATCTATTTTATTTTCCACGGTATGACCACCAAATCTTCCAAAGAAGTCATTATTCATCACGTGATCTTACACTGACCTGTAGATATTGACCGATTGAAAAAAAATAAAATGGCATCAAATTAATCCCGTTTCGACCTGATCACGTTTTTGTCATTTGTTAAAAGTTTGTTGTTATTCAACATAAATGATCTGAACATGCTTAATGTTTCAATTCATACTTAGTGCCTTATCCAGTTTATTTCGGTATAATAAAACAATTGATTACTACATAAGAAGTCAATACCAGGATATGAGGAGCTCTCGACTTGTCACTCTCGGTGACGTGACCTGACCTCGGCCGTTGGCTTTGGTCAGGTCCGGTCATCTTGAGTGCCAAGTCAAGAGGTCCTCATATCCTGGTACTGACTTCTTAGGGAGTAATTAATTGTGTATTATGTAAAACATGTCCTCTACTGTCGGTCATTTCAGATCGACATCAGCTTACCAACATTGATAGGAACATAAATACCAACTTCTCATTTCAATCTCTCAATGGTTTCTTCAGAGTAAGTCCCCCCTCCAAGATTGATCAACAAGAACAATTCGTGCATCGTTCATGTTTGTTGATGAATCAAGAAAATAATACCATCAATATATCCAGTAACTCTTATTTACTGAGGTCAGACTATTCTTTTAAAATTCTATTCATCAATTGGTTTTCAAGAAGTTTAGGTAAACGTTAACGGACATACGAAGACCTCCAAGTAATGACTATATATTCAATGCCAATATTCGGGGCAGGAGAACTAAAACTCTTTCTGGTAGTAAAAAGAAAACCCCGGTGGTCGTCATATTTGTAGTGTTACCTTTAATTACAAGAAAGCAGTCAGATTCAAAATCATTCTAGATAAATTAAATTGTTACTATTCGACTTTCGGACTATCGAGCCTTCGGACTATTGGACCTTCGGACTATCGGGCCTTCGGACTATTGGACTTTCGGACTATTGGGCCGACACCCAATTTATGATGCAACTTATCCGAATTTCAAATCATTATGGTCAACGATAGAAACTATGCATAACAAAAGGTCAAATGAAGTTGGAAATTCAGCGCTGTACAACGCAGAAGGTTAAATTTTATTATTCAGCTCTGACATGGAAATATATATCAGCAACCGGTGTTTTGTCCAATAGTAACCGTAACGTAGATTTTTTTTCACAAATGTGCCAATTTATAAGAAATTCTCAATACCAGCACACATTTTATATCAACAAACGTTGTGTTTGATCGTAAAATCAATAGAAATAACGAATACCAGAGTTTGAATTGACGGAAATAGCAAAATTAACACGATATATTACATCATATACAATTGTTTTGTTCAAACTTTGGACATTTTTGTCATTGTTTAGAAAAAAATAACTTTTTTCAGGGTAAAAACAGATTTGAACATGTCAGACAAATATATGTAAAGTTCCGAGAAGACGTTTAAATGCATAGGCAGCGATTGTGTATTAGGGAAAAGATGCATAAACTGAACTACTTACCATGTTTTTCGTGGTTTTTTTCGAATAGTAACCGGAATTTCTTCGGATAGCAACTCCGGACGCTCTGAAATTTCCGTTAGCAGCCGTCCAGGTACTACACCGTGTATATGTAATGATCGGCATTTTACATGTACTTGGTTGATCTCCTCATTTCAGTAAGTGAGTAGGTTTGGGTCCATGATTATAGCTAGTGTATTTAACTGCCTGTACCAAGACAGGAGAGTGAGCGGTCATGTCTATGTATAGATATTGAAAAACATGATATTTAGCTATTAAAGGGAACATTTTTTGATCGTTCAAATGTGGCTTGTTTCCTAAATCGATGATATGAAATTAAAATACGCGGCATACCGGAAATGACACTTGGCTGTATTTAGTCGGATCTCCTCGAAAATCTCCTTAATGTCTATCGTTGGGTGAAAGAAAAAATACGAAATATTGACAGACGAGGCAAACCAACATTGATTTCAGTTATGGGTTAACATGAACAAAGTTTGTTTTCTTTAACTAAAATCTAAATGCAAAATTAACAAAGCGAGGTAAACAAAACTCCGCGTCCCATTGGAAACAACACTGGCGACCGTGTAAAGTTAAATCTCTGTAGAGAAAGGCAAGGGTGTATTCATGCATTCAACTTGTCATCATAGAATTAAAAGAAACATGTACCATTTACCTTGTTAATGGAGTATAGTATTTTAATTTCAATACAAAAGGGTAAGGAATGGGCATTTAAAAAATTAAGTATCAGATCGAAATGTGTGTTGTTTGGACAAACACAAGGGTGGGATGGCAATGGTCAATATTGAAAACTTCATTAGGAACAAACAAATGAAAATAATTTCTAAAAATTATTCACATCAATTTAGAATATATATACAGGACCTATGAGAAAGGGGGAGGGTCTTTAGCCGGTACATCGGTCCGGGGCACGGAGAGTCAAGAGGGGCCTGTGAATCTCTGAAGGGTCAACCTAACCAGTAACATCTTGCTGCATTAACTTATTATGTTTGTCACTGCTTTGTATAAAGTGTATGTTATCTGGATATCCTGCTGCACAGGAAATAAAACATTTATGAAAGTTTATCAGTGGTTTTATTAGACCTCAAATTTGAGAGAAGTCACAGCCTCTGCCCGGGGCCCAAAGCTATATTGTTCCGCCTTGCATAGTTTCTTTTGTAGGCCTTGTATGTATAATATGTAATCTGTAGAGGTGTATGCCTACTTTATATTTAATCTGTTAGAGAGTATCAGTTATATTTTTGTTCTAAGAGTAATGGTCTTTAACCAACAAATTCTACCTTCTAGCTAGTAGTCAGTTAACTACTAGCGTTCTTTCGACCATGCTATTTACTCTACCTGTTTATGTTGTCGTTCATCTTTTATGTGTGGAAGCAAATCTGTGCATGTTATGAGAAGGCTCAAGCTAACGACCATTTTCTAACGACCAATAACCGATATGTGTAAAAACCAAAAGAACAAACAAACAAACAAAAAAAAAAAACAAAAGACAAAAACAAAAAAGAATAAAATGTACTTTTAAAGATTTCTACCGACCAATAATAAATATATTTCTGTAAATAGATATTCAACACAATGAATCGGCATTTGGGTATACAGGAAATATTTCTGGAACGCCCCCTCCACATTACAAAGTTGACATTTAATGCCATACGGTGTGATATTTGACATCCTGCTGTGGGCTTGAGGTGCAGAAATCCACCCAGTCAATTTAGTCAGTGAAAGGCTCGAGCAATACCTGGGTACCTTTGATTCAAACCCAAGGGGGCAAGAACTTTACCGTTGGGAATTGTTCAAGGGATAGTTCTAGACACCCCCCTCCATTAGAAAAAGTTGGTATTTGACACCCTGCTGTGGACTTGAGGTGCAGAATCCCATCCAGGCACTTAAGTCAGTAAGAAGCCCGGGCAATACCTTTGACCTAGACTCCAAGTGGGCAAGAACTTTGCCGTTGGAATTTTTTCATGGGATATTTATAGAGCCCCCCCCCTCCTTAATTATTTTTACAAATATCAAAGTTGATATTTGACACCCTGCTCTTTGCTTGAGGTACAGAAACCCACCCAGGCACTTTAGTCAGTTAAAGGTCCGGGCAATAACTTTGACTTAAACTCCAAGTGGGCAAGAACTTTGCAGTTGGGATTTTTCATGGGATATTTATAGAGCCCATCCTCTTTCCACAAAAGAAAAATCAAAATTGACAGCCTGCTGTGGGCTTGAGGTGCATAAACCCACCCATGAAAAATTCTCAACAGCATAATTCTTGCCCACTTGGGTATTGCTCGGGTATATTACTGACTTAAGTGCCTGTGTGGGTTTCTGCACCTCAAGTCCACAGTAGGGCGTCACATATCAACTTTGACATTTTATTTTTTAAAGGGGAAGGGCTCTATGAATACCCCATGAAAAATTCCCAACGCAAAGTTCTTGTCCGCTTGGGCTTAGGTCAAAGATATTTCCCGGCCCGTTAACTGACTTAAATGCCGTGGTGGGTTTCTGCACATCAAGCCCACAGCAGGGTGTCAAATATCAACTTTGATATTGGAAAACAAACTGTGAAGGGGGGGGTCTATAAATATCCAATGAAAAAATCACAACGGCAAAGTTTTTGCGCACTTCGGGATTGTATCAAAGATATTATCCGGGCTTTTAAATCACTTACGTGCCTGGGTGGGTTTCTGCACCTCAAGCCCACAACAGGATGTCGAATATCAACTTTGATATTTGAAAAACAAATTATGGAGGAGGGGGCTCTATAAATATCCGATGAAAAATTCTCAATGGCAAAGTTTTTGCCTACTTGGGGATTGAATCAAAGAAATTACCCGGGCTTTTAAATCACTTTAGTGCCTGAGTGGGTTTCTGCATCTCAAGCCAACAGCAGGTAAAATGCATCGCTCGGAGTCATATGGTATTTTGACCACCATGGTATATTGACACCGTGTTAAATTTCATATGGTATATTGGCCCATGGTTGGTTTTTTGCCCTTGTATTTTGGACCCCCTCATGGTAAATTGACCCCCTTTTTTCTACTAAAAGAGAGGGGTTCATAATACCAAAAGAGAGGGTTTGATATACCCTGGGTAGTGGTGTCAAAATACCATGGGTATGGGATTCGATAAGCCATGGGTAGGAGGTTCGACATACTATGGATAGAGGGTTGAATATACCCGGGTATGGGGGTTAAAATTCGTGGGTAGGGGGTCAAAATACCATGGGTAGGGGAGTCACAATACCATGAGTGGGGGGTTTGGTATGCCATGGGTCGGGAGATCAAAATACCATGGATAAGGGGATCGATATACTATGTGTAGGGGGGGGGGCAAAATACCATGGGTATAGGCTCGATATACCATGGGTACGGTGTGCAATATACCATGGCTAGTGGGTCAAAATACCATGGAAATAAGGGATTTGATATACTATGGGTTTGAGTGTCAAAATACCACTGGTAGAGTCCGATATACCATGGATAGGGGGTTTGATATGCCATGGGTAGGGGAGGTGGGGGATCAAAATGTCATGGGTAGGGAGTCAGATATACCATGGATAGGGGATTCGTTATGCAATGAGTTGGGTGGTCAAAATACCATGGATAGGGGGAATGATATGCCATGGGTAGGGGGTCAAAATTTCATGGGTAGGGGGTTCAATATACCATGGATAGAGGGTTTGATATACCATAGGTAATGGGGTCAAAATATCATGGGTATGGGGTTCTATATACCATGAATACGGGGTCAAAATACCATGGATAGGGGGTTCGATATTCCATTGGTAGGGCAGTCAAAATACCAATGATAAGGGGTCAAATACCATGGATAAGGGGTTCGATATATGATTAGTAGGGGTCAAAATACAATGCATAGGGTTGTCTAATTGCCATGGGTAGAGGGCCGATATGCCATATGTAGGGGGGGGGTGAAGATACCATGGGTAGAGGGTTCAACATACCATATGTAGAGGGGTTAAAATACCATGGGAAGGGAGTTCAAAGTATCATGGATAAGGGGTTCCATATACAATAGATAGGGTAGTCAAAATACCATGGGTAGGGGTTCAAAATACCATGGATAAGGGTTTGATATACCATGGGTATGGTGTTAAAAACACCACGCAAGTGGATAACAATACCATGGGTAGGGGTCCGATGTGTAGGGGAAGCTAAAAGCCATGGGTAGGGATTCAACATACCATGGATAAGGGTTTGATATACCATGGGTAGGGGGGTCAAAATACCGTGGGTAGGAGGCTCGTAATACCATGGATAGGAGGTTTGATAAACCATGTATGGAGGGTTTGATATACCATGAATAGGAGGTTTGATATACTATGGGTTGGGGATTAAAATGCCATGGGTAGGGGGACAAAATACCATGACATACCATGGATATAGGAGGATTGATATATTATTGGTTGGGGGATAAATACCATGGGTAGGGAGTTCAACATACCATGGGTAGGGGGTTCAAAATACAATGGGTAGGGGTTCAAAATACCATGGATATTGGTCCGATTTATCGTGGATATGGGATTTGATATACCATTGGTAGGGGCTCAAAATATCATGGGTAAGGGATTCAATATACCATGGGTAGGGTGTTCGATACTTCATGGATAGGGGGTTCAAAATCCCATGGATAGGGGGGTCAAAGTACCATGGATAGGGGTTACGATATACCATAGATAGTGGGTTTTAAATACCACGGATAGGGCTGCCAAAAAACAATGGGTAGGGGTTCAAAATACCATGGATAGGGGTTTGATACACCATGGGTAGTGGCAAAATACTATGAATAGGGGGTTCAATGTACAATGGTTAAGGGGTTCAAAATACAATGGGTAGGGGGTCGACATACCATGGATAAGAGGTTCGATATACAATGGATAAGGTGTTCAAAATACCATGGATAGGAGGTTTGATATACCATGGGTAGGGGGTTTGATATACCATTGGTAAGGGATCAAAATGCCATGGGTAGGGGGTCAGTATACCATGGATAGCGGGTTCGGTATGCCATGGTTAGGGGGCTCAAAATACCATGCATAGGGGGCAAAATATCATGGGTAGCGAGACCAAAACACCATGGGTAGGAAGTTCAATATACCATGAATAAAGGGTTGGATATATCATGGGTAGAGGGGTCAAAATACCATGGGTAGAGGGTCCGATATACCATTGATAGGGGATTTAGGGGGATAAAAATACCATTAGTAGAGGGTTCAAAATACGATTGATATACTATGTTTAGGGAGTCCGATATACCATGGATAAGGAGTTCAATATACACTATGTACCCTGGGTAGGGGGTCAAAATACCATGAGTAGAGGGTTTGACATGCTATATGTAGAGGGGTCAAAATACTATGGGTACGGGGTTCAATATACCATGGATAGGGGGTTCGTTATACCATTGGTAGGGAGTCAATATACCATGGGTAGAGGGTTCGATCAATGGATAAGGGGTTCGATCTACCTTAGGTAGGGGTTCAAGATACCATGGAAAGGGGGTTTGATATACCATGGGTAGGGGTCAAAATGTTATGGGTAGGGGATCCGATATATCCTGGATCGGGGGTTTGATATACCATGAGTTGGGGCTCAAAATACCATGGGTAGGGGGTAAATATACCATGATTAAAGGGGTGAAAATCCCATGGATAGGGGGTCCGATATACCATTGCTAGAGGGCTTTACCATGGGTAGGGGGTCAAAAAAACCTGGGGTAGGGGTTCAAAATACAATGGATACGGGTTTGATATACCATGGGTAAGGGGTCAAATTACTATGAGTACGGTTTCAATATACCATGAAAAAAAGGTTCGATATACCATGGGTAAGGAGTTCAATATACAATATGTACCCTTGTTAGGGGTTCAAAATACCATGGGTAGAGGGTTTAATATGTAGAGGGGTAGAAATACTACGGGTACGGGGTTCAATATACCATGGATAAGGGGTTCGATATATCATTTGGTAGGGGTTCTACATACCATGGGTAGGGGATCGATATACCATTGGTAGGGGGTCAAAATGCCATGGGTAGGGGGTCCGATATATCGTGGAAAGTGGGTTTGATATATCATGGGTAGGGACTCAAAATGCCAATGGTAGCGGGTCAATATACCATGGATAAGGGGTTCGATATATCATTTGGTAGGGGATCTACATACCATGGGTAGGGGATCGATATACCATTGGTAGGGGGTCAAAATGCCATGGGTAGGGGGTCCGATATATCGTGGAAAGGGGGTTTGATATACCATGGGTAGGGACTCAAAATCCCAATGGTAGGGGGTCAATATACCATGGATAAGAGGTTCGGTACACCATGGATAGGAGGTTCAAAATACCATGGATAAGGGGGTCAAAATACAATGGATAGGGGGTCCGATATATCACAGATAGAGGGTTTTATATACTATGGGTAGGGTGCCACAACAACCAGGAATAGGGGTTCAAAATACCATGGGTAGGGGATCGATATACCATTGGTAGGGGGTCAAAATGCCATGGGTAGAGGGTTCGATATACCATATGTAGAGGGGTCAATATACCATGGGTAGGGGTTCGAAATACCATGGATAGGGGGTTTGATTTACCATGGGTAGGGATCAACATGCGAAAGATAGGGAGTCGATATAGCATTAATAAGAGATTTGATATACCATGGATAAGGGGTTCAAAATACCATGGATGGGGGGTCCGACATATCAGAGATATATGGTTTAATATACAATGGTAAAGGGGGGGCCAAATATCCATGAGTAGGGGTACAAAATATCATGGATAAAGGGTTTGATATACCATGGGTAGGGGATCAAACTACTATGGGTAGGGGGGTCAATATACCACGGATAAGGTCTCTATTTACCATGGGTAGGGGGTCAAAATACCATGGATAGGGGGTCCAAAATACCATGGGTAGGGTTCAAAATACCATGGGTTGGGGGATCAATATACCATGGATAAGGGGTTCGATATATCATGGGTAGGGATCAACATGCTATGGGTAAGGTGTCCGATATATCTTGGAAAGGGGTTTTGATATACCATGGGTAGGGGCTCAAAATCCCATTGGTAGGGGGTCAATATACCATTAGGAAGGGGGTAAAAATGTCATGGGTATGGGGTTGATATACCATGGATAAGAGGTTCTGTACACCATAGATAGGAGGTTCAAAATACCTTGGATAAGGGGGTCAAAATACCATGGATAGGGAGTTCGGATATACGATTCATAGAGGGTTTTACATACCATGGGATGGGGGGCCAAATAAACCAGGATAGGGGTTCAAAATACAATGGATAGGGGTTTAATATACCATGGGAAGGGGTTCGATATACCATGGGTAGGAGGCCAAAATAACATGGATCGGGAGAGGCACAATACCATGGTTAGGTGGTCCAAAATATGATGGTTAGGGGAAGCAAAATACCAAGGGTATTGGGTTCAATATACCATTCATAGGTGGTTCGATATACCATTGGTAGAGGGGCCAAAATACCATGGGTACAGGGTGTGATATACCATATGTAGAGGAGTCGAAATACTATGGGTACGTGGTTCAATATTCCATGGATAGGGGGGATCGATATACCATTGGTAGGGGGTCAAAATACAATGTGTAGGGGGTCAAAATACCATGGGTAGAGGGTTCGATATACCATATATAGAGGGGTCAAAATACCGTTAGTATGGGATTCAATATAACATGGATAAGCGGTGCGATATACTGTTGGTAGGGGGGGGGTCAAAATACCACGGGTAGGGAGTCCGATATTCCATGGGTAACGGATCAAAATTCCATGGATAGGGGGTTTGATATACCATGGGTAGGGTGTCAAAATACCATTGGTAGGGAGTTCAATATACCATGGGTAAGGGGTCAACATGCGATGGATAGGGTGCCGACATACCAGAGATATATGGTTTAATAACCATGGTAAAGGGGCGCCAAATATCCATGAGTAGGGGTACAAAATATCATGGATAAAGGGTTTGATATACCATGGGTAGGGGATCAAACTACTATGGGTAGGGGATCAAACTACTATGGGTAGGGGGTCAATATACCACGGATAGGGTCTCTATTTACCATGGGTAGGGGGTCAAAATACCATGGATAGGGGGTCCAAAATACCATGGGTAGGGTTCAAAATATCATGGGTTGGGGGATCAATATACCATGGATAAGGGGTTCGATATATCATGGGTAGGGGGTCAAAATACCATGGGTAGGGGGTTCGATATACCATTGGTATGTGTTTCAATATGCAATGGAAAGGGGTTAAAAATACCATGAGTAGGGGTCAACATACCTTGAGTAGGGAATTCGATATACCATGGATAGTTGGTTCGATATACCATGGATAGGGTGCTCAGAATACCACGGAGGTTCAACTTACCATACACGGGGATCAATTTTCAATAAGGGGGGTCATTCTACCATGGATGAAAATTGACCACGGGGTCAATATACCATCGGGTTCAAAATACCATATTACACCTGTCGGGTCTTTTACTCACCAGAGTGCCTGTGAGGGATTCTGCACATCTAATCCACAGTTGGGTCTCAAATGTAAACTTTGCATTGTGCGGGTGGGCTCCAGCAATATTTCATGTGAGCCCAGATGTAAATTAATTGTGTTGTATATGCATTTACAGTAATATATTTGTTATTGGTCGCTAGAAATCTTTAAAAGTACATTTTACACCCTTTTTTTTTGGGTTTTGAGACATATCGCCTTATTGGTCGCTAGCTTAGTGGTTGCTAACTTGAGTCGGGTCATGTTATGCATTGTTCATATATGTATGCATAGTTGTAGATCCAATTTTAAGAGGGGATGTTTTTGTGTTCAGTGTTTTGAGGTCAGAGGTGGCCATTCGTCTTGTTTATATTCATAGAATTGTTGACAATCACTGCTTATAATCTTTTTACCCCATAATTGTTGATGGAGGCAATTCGCTTAGTGTAGGAGGGCAGGTATAAACTATCACAGAAGTTGATTCATCAGTGGAGAATTACAGTATTATAGTTTGAATGTCAAGAACAAAATGGTTGATCTTAAAATATGGAATGGACCGACAAACAAGGAAGCTTAAAAATCCAAGCAGTAATTACGTTGTAAACCCTTGTACCTCCATGCCAGGTGGTATGGGATTCTTAATGGGTAACTATTGAATTTTTTTTTAACTTAAGAAAAGACCATGTTTAACAAACATGCAAAAAAAAAACGAAAGTCTGATCAACACAATTAAGATTCTGCATGACAATAGTAGGATAACCAGTTATTCGATGGCATAGCTTCTCTACACACAATTTGTGTTTATGTCATTAAGCGATTACTCTCATTCATTTGTATTCTATTGTATATTATACTGGGCGTCGTGGCCGTGATCGTATGGAAGTTTGATTTACAACTACTTGTGCAATCGGTGCCTATCACCACTGATGTTGAGAGTTCGAATCCCGACCAGGGCGAGGAATACAACATCATGTGATAAACTTTGTCAGTGACTTGCGGCATGTCGGGGATTTTCTCCGGGTTCTCCGGTTTCCTCCACCAATAAAACTGACCGCCACAAAATAACTGAAATATTGTTGAAAGTGAAGTCAATCATCATGAAACCAACCAACCAACTAATAACAGAGGCGATCAGCTTGAACGAGAGGTTATGGTTCCTTGACTTCTGACCACAATTTTAAACTACAAAACACCTACATAAAGCCTTTGACCTTCCTAATACACACTTACACAAGAAAAAGACAAACAAAAAATACCATCAGAATAATTCCAAAATCTAATTAGAAAATCGGAGAAAAAGAGCCACCATGGATACCCTTAACATGTATATACATGACTAAACACCTCTAAGTTATGTATAAACAGAGTCACAATGCATACCTTTAACATGTACATACATGACTGATCACCTCTAAGTTATGTAGAAACAGAGCCAGAATTGATACCCTTAACATGTACATACATGACTGATGACCTCTAAGCTATGTAGAAACAGGGTCACCATGGATACCCTTAACATGTATATACATGACTGATGACCTCTAAGTTATGTAGAAACAGAGTCACAATGGATACCCTTAACATGATTGTGTATAGACAGTTCAATAAAAAGTGGCGGTGTTAAACTAGTTTTATGGACCCAAAAATCCCGTGAAATGATGAGGTCATGCAAGTGGTTTCCTTATGAGAGCAAAATACAGACGCTCACATATAACGTGGGTGTAAGCAACGTTGTTGTACAGAACAAAGATCGCCGAATCCTAATCATAATTACTGAATGACTATAACTACAAGGTCATGGTCTTAGTATTTATTATATATCTGCTTGTTCTTGACATCAATCATCTTCACAAACTGCCTGCAATGAAAATATATATCAAATTTAAAATGTTATTAAAATATAATCAACTCTTTCCCCACATTCCCGCTCACTGATTATTGTTTATCTTTAATACCCACTTAAACTAAGCAATTTTTTGTATAACAGATTCCATTATAAATCAGCTAAAATGCCTTCATGGGCTATCCATGGTTGACAATATATTACCATGTAGTTAAGCTGTATTAATTTGTCTAAATTTTTTTAGATGAATTTTTAATCTAGTGTGTGGATTGTTGATATGTTTTTAACCGAATTTGTACCTTTTACATTTACATTTTTAATTGTGTAGATATCACCGATTGAGGTTTTTGTTTTGCACAACAAAGTGAATCCGAATATGTGCAAAAATATTAGAAAATGACAACTATTATGGCAATGTCATAAGAGAAATATGCATTATTTATCATACAGCATGCGTTGTTATATACACTATGTGGTATAAAGCGGTAACATAGTTACTTGTATTTTACTTACAGAAATTACTCTCACAAATAAAATAATAGGAACTGTGACAATAGTATTCCCACCATCTTGTATTGCCTTTGTGATGTAAAACACAATTATACGATGTTCCTTTATTTCCATATCCGGGATACCAGTCTGTAAAGGTAGCACCAGATTGGTCATAACTCCAACGCCATTTGCCTTCTTGAAGATCGGTAAGACCTATCCAGTAGTGTCCATCTGAATGTTTGATAAATAATGATAATATATTTGTAAATTATTAAATACATATCAAACTAACAAAAAACAATCAGAAAAATAAAAACGGATTAGTCGGGTATTGTATAATTGTATAAACATCATGCATGCAGCATGTTAAGGGTTGCATCTTGTATATTGTAGTGTATATATAGACTGGTTGGCTCGGAATTAGGATAATGTGTCCGCGTGATGTTTCAGTAAGCTAGCCCTATCAAAATCCAGCTAAGCGTGTTGGTCTAATACAAAGCGGACCTCATCATCATTTCATTCAAAATTACCTTGTTCTCGTCATGATATACCTGATAAAATTTAATGGATAGATAACTCTTATAAATTCCGAATTTATATTACGTTCTCCTTTGAAGTTCGTTGTTACGTTGAATCACTTAAAAAAGGAGCATTGTATACTTAGTATATAATAAATATTTCATTGTAAATGATGTAATCATACTTATTGGCTTATGTGAGGCTATCCATTTGTTCTCTGCCGCGTCATCAACTTTCACAAGATATCCTCCAAGCTCTCTACATCTTTTCTGAAATACATTGTATATATGTGTTAGGGTTCATTACAATATTTCTATAAAATACATTATACACAACCATTTATTTACAATGAAAAATGAAGAAAACAAACAAAGAAAAGACAATGGAACCAGGACGACTGGACCTTTAACAATCTTTTTATCTGACTTATAAAGCCCTACTGATTATAGCTCGTTCTGGTCTTGAATATAACTGAAAACTGTCCACTTGGTGCTTGACAGCAATCAACGATGACAAATAGACGTTAATTATAATGTTTTATTCAAATGAAATCTGATCTTCCAGCAACAAGAAATCTATTACCAATACAAAAATATATCGTACGCAAAATCAATATCAGCATTTGAGAAAATAAACGGATTCTAGTGACAAATAAAAACGTAGATATCAAATTTAGTGCGCGAGACGTGTTTCTGGAATCGCCTTCAAAATCGAAAGATTGTAACGCCAATAATGTAAAAGTGTTTGGGAACAATAAAGCCAAAGGGTACTAAACAGGATAGGCCAAAATCGGCTATGGTCACCTATAACTCAGGGAGGAGAACATTAGTTTTAATGATAATTTCATTATTTAGGAATTTTAACTTTCAATAATAAATATATAAATATGTAAAAAAGTACAACGTAACATATTTGATAATTTAATATTATTTGAGCTGATCTCAACCAGCTTTCTTTTCGTACTGAAATCTCCTCACACATTTTATTTGTCTGATGATTGGTAGTGTCAAATCCAGAACGATGTCCACATAACACAATATTCATTTCGTCACATACATTTGTTTTGTATTATAAGAAATTTCAGTGATGTGCCATTAGTGAAGATGGAACTGCTTACTTTCCTGTGACAACCGAGTTCACGCCCCAGTATTTAGTAAGGTACGTGTTGTTCGGCTGCTCAATCAATAGTTTTCTGTTTTTCTGAAAACTTTGTGTTTATCTTTCTGTCCTTTTTTTGGACATTTTATTGTCTGTTCTGTGAAATACGCTTCAGATTACCTTTGGGATCTCCAAACTTTTCGTAATGAAAGTATTATAATGTCCACCATAACATTCGCCTGAAAAGACGCGAATGTCATCATTGTTCACAATGGGTGTCATGCATGGAGATACTGACCCATTCCAAGCACAGTTGTCAGGTCTATTATTATGTTACATATGTTAAATGGTTTTTATTTATCAACCCAGAAGGCGATTTGATTTTACTGTTCTATCTAATTGGTATTTTGCTTTTTTTCTTAATTTGTAATATTTTGGCATAGTTCCCTCTCACTGATATTTTACATTTTTGTTAATTCTTTTTTAATATGCTTGAAATAGTGTTGTTTTTTTCTATCAGGATTGTAACATTTGTCCTCAAAATGTTTCGGAGAGGCTTTCACTTTCCAAATTTACCTAATTTATTACAGAACTATTTTGTTTTGAGGAAAGAGGTGAAACCGATGAAATATTATGCTTACCTCTGCAGCAAACCATTGTACTTTTTTGGTCCCAAAATGGTAGCAGTGTCCATTGTTTTTCTTCCATGTAACCTCTGTAAAAAGAATAACAATTAATACATTTTACAATGTAAGGTAGCATTAAGTAATCACTAATCAATTAATATACAACTTAAGAATTGTCTACGTCCTATCTTGGTTCTCTGTCATTTTGTCACTATACATATATATCCTATAGTTCATTGCTATGACATTGTACTTGTTTATGCAAATAAAAGTAATTATAGACAGTATACATTTGACTTTGAGGGTAGGTGTAGATCTCAAATTCAAGCCTTACAGTGTTATTATTCATCTTATGTGATAATACTAAATTACAATAA
>MJUT01047390.1:177987-206555 GCA_002080005.1 Gigantidas platifrons
AATAAAATCACAACCATCACGTAAGGGTAGAGAAAATAAAATAACATACTGTTGGAACAGTTCGAAAATCTAATAAAAAAAATCCTAGAAACACAGAAGCAAAATCAATATTACAAACACACCTTTACGCTCTTTGCAACTCTGGCTTGGTAAAGGTACTTCAATGTAAGATGGGTTTATTTTAGCGTGTTTTTGTCCGTAAATTTAAAACGAATTAGAGACGAGTTTTACATAATACATACACAGAACATCAATTACATGCATATAAACATGTTCATATAATATCCAGACATGCTCCAGTAACCTCAAATTTCAAAAACTTTACATACTGAATTCCCGAATATAAAAACACTGCAATCCCGAATCTCAATGTATGAAATATGAATCTCTGGATACTGAAAAGGGGAATTCCCTTATTCCGAGCGATAATAGTCCAAGTCCCAGAGTACCGATAAATGCTCCATCTGTGCTGTATCCAGATCATATTAATATCATGTTGTGTATATAAACTAGTAGATGGAAAATACTGTACGGTATGGTAGTAGGTTTATATAGTGGGGATATGACGTGTGCTCTGCACTGTTTGTGAAAAGATACTTTAAACAATGGCGGACAATTCCAATATCCACAAAACAGAACCACATTTTACCTAAAAAAAACATTGAACAGAAAAAGACCGTGCTATCTGACTTTGGAAATTCAGGTCCTCGATGCAGTCGGAAAACAAACCCGCGATTTAACCGTTACAGCTACTGATTCTAAAACCACGAAAAAAATTCCCGCTGGGTGCCGCTAAGTCCCGGAAAATTTTTCCATTTGCGCTGTTGTAGGATAAACGTGAAATAAAGTATTAAATAGACAAAAAATGTGATAGAAACGTGATTTCTATAAAATATTTATATATTTTTTGCAATGACTGGCTATATCAGACAAGCGACGGAGGTTTATATTAGTCAAAAACGTGTTTCGAATCGTGCATTCTTGAATGTGTAAAAACACGACGTTCGGTTTGTTCACATTTTTCGGCCAATAAAAAAGCTGTCAGAAATCTATATTAAGACATGAATTTGATAATACAGGAGTGATATAGCATCATCAACCAATAGAACATGTTCTCTCAATTGGAAATTCCGTCACCCCAACAGAAATCATTCCTAAAAGAAAATTCGACGAGGCCTGTCTTTTTTTTTATTTTCGCCTGGTTTTAGTGCAAAATTTGCCCATTTTGGTGAACATTTCTCCCTCAAAACACACATGGAGTGTGTATATGTCTGCCTTTTATTAGAATTTTTAATATCTTTACATTTTAACCAAAAGTTTACACGAAAACGGCATTGTTTACATGAAATTACGACCCCCTTCCCTCCCCGTCTCATCAATACACTTTGTTTAGACTCTTTTCCGTTTTCTGTCTTGTACATATCTAATGTGGTGATTCTGTCAATGGTACTAGTAATTAGTTTATCAAATATATTTAGGAATGCTGACTTTTACCTGATTTTCTTCTACAAATGAATTATGAAATTTATGTGTAACAGGTAATTTACAATGTGACTCGAACAAAAACCAGCCAGTGTGTGTGTTAAAAAGTGTTATAAATATAGAAAGTAGGCTAAATTTGTTATCTGGATGTAACTGTATGTATGATATTTAATTGACTGAACAACTGTGTATTTTGCAAGACTGTGATTTTACCATAGTTGACTAGTAATGCTCCCCAAAAAAAACTGAGACACACAGTGGCAGGGACCCTGGGTTCTCTGTTCATTGTAAGGAACCTTATTCAAAGTCATCTTGCTATGTTCATTTAGTTGAAAAGAAGAAAGATCCAAAACTCAGTTTTCTATGATTACGCACAAAGAAAACACAATTATGCAGATGATGACTGCATTTGTCGCAGATGCGACATGAAACTTCATAATGCAATGAAGCAGGATAAGGCTTTATTGTTGCCAAATTTGTGCAAAAATTTTAAAGATTTATTTGACAAAACAGCAAGTCAGTCTGTGTTTTCCCTTTATATGCTCATGATATGAAGAAGATCAAACATGATTCAAATTGGCTGTTTAGGATGTTAAAATGTAGTTTAGGGCCTTCACTTTTACACTTCGTACCACATCAAAAGAAAATGGGTAGAATGTTGCATAGAAATTGTACAAACTTGCTTGAGTATTTGTATTTGGGACTTGTAGTGCAACAAAAGGTAACATCAGAACTGAAAGCAAACAATGATGCTCTAGCTAGAAAAATTGGTTCAGTTATAGAGGAGTCGTTTGTTGACAGAATTAATTATCTTGACAACTCTTTGAAAGCAACAAGTCAACGTGTAAAATCATACGTTTCCTCAAGAGTGAAAACAAGTGGTATCTCTAATATTCATTCATTCAATTTGATTGATGAAATTCAGAAAATAGATCCAGTTTTGTGGAATTTTATTGACAGACCTACAGCAAATAAACAGAATGAAAAAAAAGCTTAGACATAGTTGGTTCAAATGGGACACACTGTATATTGGTACTGACGATTCCAATATAAGGCTCTTCCCTTGAATGTTCATAGCCAGTTGCATTTTTAATGCTCAGAACTTGCATTGTGTTGAACCTCTCCACTTACTTCTAACTGACATTGCGGACAAATATAGTGAGTTTTCTATTTGATATCTATAATTGCTAGAATTGGTGCCGGTATTTCAAAGGATTCCTTGAGTAGATTTATTTCTAGCAAATGTAATGACATATAATCAGAGCTAAATGAAGTTATCAATTCTAGCAGCTTTGCTGTTGCTTCATTTGACAACCTTGATAAAAATCAAAGTTATGCTAAAAGTAGTGCATGGAAAATATAGATTTGGTTTCCATTGACCTACAATACAGCCAGCTTTCCCAAAACCCAGTGAAAAAAATGAACATTCAGAATTAATTGGTGATGAAAAATATTTGCCTCCTACCAAGGTTGGTTCAATGTTGGTGAATAAATCGAATACATGATCGGTGTCACCAGCTTTAATTAAACCACTGAAAGAACCAGTACTAAATTTATGCAGCAGCCATGGAGCAAAACATAAAGCATAATGTCTTATTCGCAGTTCTGACTTTTTTCCATTCTCATCTTAATATACTCTATTTAGCAACTGCTCGAACAACTGCAGGGTTTCAGATTGGGGCAATATTTAGGTCATTGACCTAAAGATTTGAGAAATGGTCTAATTTTTTAAAGCTTATATGACATTTTTTTTTGTTACATTATTAAGGCATGACTGATGTGAAATGCTGAACATGTCTGAGCATAGCAGAAACCCTGAGCTGCAAGTAAAAATCAATGAAAAATGAAATAAGTATTGAACTATAGATATTTGTTTTTCTTTGTTTCTTTGAATATTGAGCTTTAATTAAATTTCTCTTATTTTAGCATTATAAAACTCAGTGATTTGAGTGAATTTATTAATGTGTTGCTATCTGTCAGTCTGGTGATACTTCATTGTTTTTCTTTATATCTCATTTTCTATTAAATTAATAATTCATTGTACTTAAGATTTGTTCAACTTTCATCAAATTTATGAACTTTTTACTCGGTTAATAATGCATGGCAAGGATTTAGTACTATATAAATCCTTGTTTATGGAAAAGAAATACACTTGAAAACTAATATGTATACATTTTTTTTATCTTCAAAAAATAATCATTGAATTTCATTTTCATGTCTATAAAAAAATTAAACTGTTCTGCTCATGATTCATCAAAAGCATATAGAAATGTTTTTTGTTGAATTGCTAGAGGGCCTGTGAAAATAAAATTTCAAAGTTTTCACAGTGATCCACCAATACAATTTTAGTCACCTATCCTTTCTTTTACAAAAGGGGGGATAGGAGACCATTTATTGATGTTTGTATATTCCAAAATTTGTTAGTTTATTTTTAGAAATACACAATTCATTCTGAGTTATCTTTCTTGACTGACAAGTTTTCGGCATTAAAAAGCTGACACAAACTCATATCAATGAATAAAAAACCAGAGAAACATTTCGTTAAATAAATATATAATATAGCACAGTGTGAAGTTTGGGAATGTCAATCAACTGCAAACTTAATATATTTTAAGTCATTCGGTTAGTTCTAAATTTATTTTTAGAAATACAAAATTCATACGGAGTTATCTTTCTTGACTGACAATCTTTCGGCAATAAAAGCTGACAGAAACTCATATTAAAAGATAAAAACATGTACCAGAGAAACATTTCGTTAAATAAATATATAACCTAGCGCAGAGTGAAGTTTGGGATTGTCACTCTACTGCAAACTTAATATATTTGCATTTGATTTCAATGCGATGGTGACATTCCATCGAGGGGGTCACCCTGTAAATCATCAAAAATTGAATAATAATCTCCCGTTTTAGCAGAAATATAATAAACAAATCATAGAAGTAATTATTGCTGAAAAGAAAACAATATAAGACGTTTCGATATTTTCTACGGTATAAATAAACGAGGTCTTTGTTCTACAATTTTCGTGACCGACGAAAATGTCAACATTTTCAAATTAGAATCACGTGACACGTGCTTTTACCAGCGACGCCATTAATGAGTTTGCTTTTCGACGGATGGGATATGAAAAAAATGCGTGGGTATTATAAAAAGTGCGGGGGTATTAAACATGTTATTTGGATCCCAACCTTCTCCCTCTTGATAATTGAATCTCCACCAAAATACAGAAGTTAACAAACAATTTAAAAACAACTTTCACAGATTAGTTTCAACTCTAAAATAAACTACACACTATGACAACATAAACATGGATAGCATAATAGCAGTGGTCAATTAATGTTCGTTGCTAACTGACTACTGGCTAAGAAGATGTGATATGTTGGTTAAACACCATTATTCGTAGGACAAAATTGGTGTCGAGTACCACTGACAAAGCTTACAAAATACAGAGATTACCGACGACTAGTTAGCTTTTCAGCAAAGGTTGATGGATTGAGTTGTTGTTGGTTATTGTGAATGTCACTAAAGGCAACCAATATAGTGACGACCAGATTTATTAGGGGAAGACAGCCGATACAAATATAGCATACTGACTTGCCAAATAAATATAATCTAAAAAATTGAAATATACTGTAAAAAATAAAAACAATTTTATTAGCATATTTTAAACGAAAATGAATATTCTACTCTACATTGGAACTTACCTTTTGTTTTTATCTGATCTGTTATATGTGTAGAAAACAATATTACTTATATTTGATAGATGTGCATATATGTACATATATTTCGAAATATACACCTATATTTTTGACACGCGATCATGAAATGAAACCAAAATCAATTGTATAGGAATTCTAAGAAATTTATTTGATAGTACATGTAATGTTGCATTAACAGAAACTGCATTTCATGTAAAAACACGTAGAAAAATCTAAAAATACCAAGTAATGAAAAGGTGCCGTCGTCCTCGCATGGTAGTTGGGTTTATAACTACCAATGCAAGCAGTACCTATCACCACTAACGTTGTGAGTTCAAATTCCGCACAGGCGATGTGTACTCGATAAAACAGTATGTCATAAAGTTTGTCAGTGACTTGCGGCAGGTTGGTGATTTTCTCCGGTTTCCTCCACTAATAAAATTGACCGCCACGATATAGCTGAGATAATGTTGAAAGTGGCGTTAAACACCATTATCCTAATCACCCCAAGTAATAAAAGGATGCCACTAGTACAAATAACAATAGCAAAGAAGAGAGAGAAACAAAATAATAGAAGAATAAAAACAGAATCAGTAATCATATTAAGGAATGATTCTTGCCAAGACAATGATAAAGGACTATTAACAGTTCCTTAATAATGTAATAGTTATCAAAACTAAAGTTCACCTTCCTAAAGATCCTGTGTAGACCCTTAATAATTTTCATATAATATGGGTTAGCTATGGTGTTTAACACAACTTTGAACATTATTTCAGTTATATAAAGGCGGTCATTTTTATTGGTGGAGGTAACCGAGGTATAATTTCTTTATTTACGTCAGTTGATTATTTATTGTGGCAGGTCCTTCTGTAGTAGTATCAATACTGTTACGACTCAAGATTGAGCAACACTAAGCATACACAATCTGGGTGACCTCAAGCGCTCCGTAATAGTTCCTACTCTGCTAGTGACACCCGTCGTGCTATTCGTGTTTCAAAACATGGTGATAAGTCATTAAGGAAAATTCAAACATCTGATAATAGTGAAAATAAGTAGAACTATCACTCCTTGGTTAATTTATCAAATGTAAAATGTTTGGAAGATATAAATAATATATCAAACACATGTACAATACATTTTACCATTATTGCAGCTGAAGATAAAAAACACAAAATGCCACACTGTCGGAACAACTCTAAAATATAATTGAAAAATCATAGAAACAGAGATAAAATGGATACTCCTAACACGTGACCACTCACTCTCCTGGCCTGGCAAAACACTGCAATAAAATGGATGATCCTAACACGTCACCATTCACTCTCCTGGCCTGGTAAAACACTGCAAAAAAAGCTGCAGGGTTAAAGTGGCTTGGTGGACCCAAACCCAAGTAATAAAACAATAATTGTTGATACTACACAAAATAAAATCAAGCAATATGCAGAGAAGAAGGAAGCTTGGGTGTTATTTAAGCAACAACACATGTTCGATTTGTCGACTAATGTTCCTTCCTCGTTCATAAACCCTTAAACTCCAAAAAATCAGTAGTGTATGTACTTGATGGCAATATCAGAATTTTTTTTTAAACTCTTCTACAATTGGAATTACGGTTTACTTATAGTGCTTAACGCCACTTTCAACAATGTTTCAGCTATATCGTGGCGGTCAGTTTTATTGGTGGATGAAACCGGAGTACCCGGAGAAAACCACCGACCTGTCGCAAGTCAATGATCTACTTGGAATTACGTGACCACAACTTATGATAGAAATGAAAGACAATAAAGTATGGTTATAACAATTCTTTATCATCAATACATGTATCACTCCGCAAAACATTGTAAAGACATTCATTATTTCATTCTACTTTTCATACAAGACATAGATCACATACCACAAGGATCAAAACAGCTACAATGTATGCCATTAAACAAAAACACTGACGTCAATGGCTTTTTTAGATCAATTTTGTCACTCGCGTACCATACAGATTAGTATATATAAGTGCATGTAGATTTATTAAAGATATAATAGTCCACGAACAATTTTGTTAAAGAATACATTGACATCCAATTAGAAAAGATCAGGTAATTGGTCGGTATCAGTGCCGTTTCAATGCTTGTTTGTAAACATGATCTCGTTCTGCCTATACAGGAAAATCCATTTATCGTTTAGGAAGTTATGTTTATGTTAACCCCGATCCAAAATTTGTTTGTTTTGTTTTTTAAATCCCGTAGAAAACTGTAGTGTAGGGTCTGATTATTTATTTTATTTTCAATAAAATTTGGCGACAGAATGTTAAAAATTAAAATTAATATTAAATGATCATTCCGTAACTCATGACATAAAACAGCAATCACTCACTACTTCCGGTCGTGATTTTCACCGGATACGATAAGCCTGCAATATTGTTGAACGTGACATTTTACCGTCATAGTACAACACTAATACTATTAATGATATTAATGCTTTGATTGATTTTTGGTGTTTTAACACCACTTTCAACAATATTTCAGCTATATCATGGCGACCAGTTTTAGTGGTGGAAGAAGCCGGAGTACCCGGAGATAACCACTGACCGTGGACAAGCAACTGGTAAACTTTATCACTTGCGGCTGCGAGTCGAGTGCACCTTTTTTGTAATTTTCAAAGCCGGGCACATACCCATGCCGTTTTAATGATAGGCTTGTATGAGTTGTTAGATCCAACGACCTAACTCATTGAGCCACCCGGCCCCTTAATGTTATTAATAATAAAATACAACTACTAATACGGTTAATGTTATTAATAATAAAATACAACTACTAATTATGTTAATGTGATTAATAGTAATTAAAAATCATTTATTCAAGAACAAAGGTAAGGTCATTAACGTCACGTGATACAGTACGTCTATTCGCTTTTGATCTCTAATTAGATGATTGATTGTTTGATTAATGCTTAACACCACACGAGCAGCATTTTTTCGGGACGAGAACAAGTTCAATTATATATAAAAACTACACAGAATGAAGGAAGGGATGGGTCCACCTGATAAACAACGTTTGACTGCGATTGAAATGTATGGAGAATTGAGTAGGAAAGAACAGAAATATCCCCTCGAGCACAAATAGAGAGCACCAAAAGAGAAAATGAAAGGAACTGTACAAAAATGGAATTCGAGTTTCATTCTTAGAACGGCCATGTACATGTACCTTTCTGTGTGGTGTTAAAAGTGGTGATTTTATATACGTTTCTGCGATTTAGACATTGGAACTGTTCCGATGATGTCATAGTTTGTTTGACAGACAGATCTTACGTAATGTTACTAAGATGATGGATAACAATTTAGATATCTTGTCGTCATATTCAAGGATGTATCATCTTGTTTGTTTTAACCCAATATGTACGTTACAACATCATTGCATGTATTGCTATGACTGAGAATGCTTGGATTTTTTAGACGCACTGCAGGTATGTAAAGAGGTAGTTATTCTAAATAAACACTCTTTATATATATTTATGTAACCTGCATATTTTATCTCATTGTAGGACAGACAGATCTTACGTAATGTTACTAAGATGATGGATAACAATTTAGATATCTTGTCGTCATATTCAAGGCTGTATCATCTTGTTTGTTTAAACCCAATATGTACGTGCATTATTGCATGTATTGTTATTATCGAAAATGCTTGGGTTTTTTGGACGCACTGCAGGTACATGTGTGTGCACCCGGTGTAAAGGGGTAGTTATTCTAAATAAACACTCATTATATATATTTATGTAACCTGCATATTTTATCTCGAATAAATCCTGAAAGGCGTAGTCTTACACACTAGTTATATTTGTTATCGATAGGTATTCAAATTGTGGAAATACCTATTTGTCAAAAGAATTCGCACGTGTCTTAAACCCAGGACAAAGAGTGACGTTACTTGAACACCAGGCCTAACACACGTGCGGCTATTTTGACAAATAAGTATTTCCAAAAGTCATACAATACATATCAATAAATAATATAACAAGTATAAAAAATGACAAAGAGTAAAATTGTGAAAATATACACCACAAAATGGGATCATGTTACCTTACACACAAAAAAAAAAACAAAGATAATTTTATAAAAAACCAGTAAAATGTGTGGCTTAATTGGAAATTGAATGTTAATTCAAACTTCTTAAAATATAGTGTCAAACACCGTCTTCATTCAAAAATGATTTGCAAATATGAATAATTCGTCTTTTCTCCAAATTTAAAACGAATTTAATTTACACAGGAATCGTACTTACTGAGGTTAAAGTGCAGTCATCGTGCAAGTTGCGGACTTGTAATATTAAATTTCCAATGCAAACCGGCAGATAGCAAAAATGAGAGAACGATGTTATGTTGGTATGACTCTTTTTTTAATGTGGCTCGGGAGGGGGTGAATTGCATTTTAAATGTTTATGTAACAACACTACCGTTATAGATTTAAAACAATAGTTTATTCCAGAATACTATGTAAAATACCCACCTGTTAATCAAATGTATTTTCTCAAATACTACAATATAAATGTACATGTACTTACGACTTTGGCCACTTTCACCAAACAAGTTAATTCAATTTGTTGATATTATACATTTTTTATAAACAATATCACTAGAGTGTAAGTCAGTTACCGACTTCGATCTCGGGTTCAAGCTAGATAAACACCCTCGCCCGTGCTTTGAACTCCTCGACCGCTACTCGGTCTCGGCGCACAATTTGCACGGGCTCGGGTGTGCATCTATCTTGAACACCTCGATCTCAGTCGAAAACTAATACTTACCTACTGCCATAATTTCGTACTGAGTACATAACTCAACTCGTACTCAAACAACGCCACAGCAGAGCGTTGCACTCAGTATAGTAAATCTTCTCTAAACCGGCAATTTTAAGGACAATGCACTAAATAGATTTACCGGGGTTTATTTTTAGAGGTAGTAAGTTTAATGAAATTTTATAAGTTCCTCGAGTTAACTCGTTTTTATATTTACCAGCGAAACCCATGCCGTCTTAAGGCATATACTCATGGCCGTAGATTTCATTCTGATCTCGCTACGTCTGTCCGCACTTCACTCTATTAAGGATGGTGGTCACAATAAAACTGGCAAATTACAAATGACTAAAGATTACAACAAAAACCAATAGAAAGCTAAGGGCCCGGGTGGCTCAATGAATTAGGTAGTTGGATTACCTAACAACCTATCACAAATAGGACATGGGTTGGCACCCGGCTTTGTAAATTACAAAAAAACTTTGTTCTACCACTAAAACTGGTCACCATAATATTGTTGTAATATTGCTGAAAGTGGCGTTAAACACCAAAATCAAATCACCAATAGTAAGCTAACCAAAAATATTTCTGATAAACGGGTCATAAAAATGAATTATTTTACCCAAAATGACAGCGTTTGAAAAACGAAGACAACACTAGAAAATATATCTAAATAAAACACGTAAACGTATAGCAAGTAGGGCGAAAAACTTTGAGAGCGATTTGTGTATTGAAATGGATACATAATACCTACATTGTACGTCATTGTGATTTACGGATTCTGATTACCACTTTGATATCTTCAAACTCTTCGGAATGTATTTTCCAAATTTTCATGACGATCGGTATAATTATATAAACAATAATTAAATTAAAGTTTAAATTTGACACACAACAAAAATAACAACAAAGTCTTCTACATTTTTGATCTTTTGAGACAGCTACTTTATTATCTGATTTAAAATGTAGTAATATTTCAAAAACGAAAGGGACATAACTACTTCCTTAATTGTCCGACCAAACTCCCGTACTTATAATTGAATCTTCATATGGTTATAAACATTCATGCAAAGTTTTCAGAACTTACCATTTCAAAATGTGGGACTTTCGGGTACAAATGTTTTAATGAAATATTGTTAACGACAATAAAGCAATAATAACTACTCCTAGAATAGCCCGAACAAATTAATTTTAATTCTTTTCTTATGTAGCAAGGATTGACGACAGCCAATGGCTGCGAGCGGTTTTCCTCAAACTATAATAATGGCCCGGGTGGCTCAATGAGCTAGGTAGTTGGATTACCTAACAACTCATACAATCCTATAACCAATACTGCGTGGGATTGCGGCCGGCTATTGCAAATTACAAAAAGGGTGCACTCGACTCGGAACCGCAAGTGATAACGTTTACCAGTTCCTTACCCATGGTCAGTGGTTCTCTCTTGGTACTCCGGCTTCTTCCGCCACTATAACTGGTCGCCATGATATAGCTGAAATATTGCTGAAAGTGGCGTTAAAAAAACAAAAATCAATCATTACATCAATCCATTTAAAATGAAAAGGGAGTTATGCGCACAATATTTCAACGGCAAGCGACAGCTAACCACACATAAAGCTTTAGTGTAAACATATTTTATCAAAAATCTGATACAATGTGCATATGATACATAATACAAAGTGTTATTCAAATACACTGTATTAGTGGAGTTCGTGTTACTCGATCGTTAGTTTTATGTGTATGCTTTGTAGATCGTTGTTTGTCCTTTTTCTTTTTTACCATTGCGTTGTGTCTGTCCATCCTCGATTTACAGATTCCGATCACCCCTTTTGGTATTTTCAAAATCTTCTTAAAAGGATCCGGAAACAAGACAAAATCCGTTTCTGTACAGTTTTAAAGTGTGTGAATGAAGCAATTCATCCATATGGCACAAATGATCCTGCCTGCATCAATTATGTAATCGATTATAGATGTAACTTGTAGTCAGGTTACTGTGCTTCCGAATAAAGATGTCAAAAGGCTCAAGAAAGGTGGACATTAAAACGAAAATATACTTATATCCTAGAAATATAATATATTAGATAATTTGGTATATGACTTTCTATTGACATTGCTTAGTGCATGAATTAGATACAAAATACCACTTACAATTATTGTCACGTATAGTGTGCATGTTGTAGCAGACAGTTAGCTTCACCTGCGTAAGAAACATCAACAGCCATCAAATTATATAAACATTTTAAGACTTTGTTTACTTCCAGTGAGCAGAGCTTAAAGGGTTTCTCGTTCCAGAGCAATTTCCGATTAATGAAAAATCCTGTGAATCATTATGACTGTTAATAATATGTCATACTAACACGACACATGACTTTTTTCAGACAGTCACTGTTTAGTCTTGAGTCAACAAATGATATGAAATTCAAACATGCGACAGAAGCATGATTTTTAGTACTTTATAATATATTATATCTTAGCACAATTAAGCCATGTATGCCGACTTATGGAAACAAAAGATTAATCAGAAACTGTAAATCGAGGAACAGACAAAACACAAAAAAGACAAACAATTGCTGGCAAACACAAAATCAAAACTTGAGCAACTCGAACTTTACTAAGAACTGGGGTGACTCGGTGATTAGTTCTGATCCACAATTGGCAACTGTCATGGTAATCATATTAAAAATCCGGTGTTTAGTCATATTCGGCTATAAGCCATGAAAGATGAAAAAGACGAGACTATTACTACGACAAGAGCAATATATCAACTGTCATCCGAGACACAGATATTCATTGACGGTGAACCAGTTTATAATGCTGTCGAAGTGATTACTTCTACTTTAACAGTAGGAACCCGTTAGCTTCCTCATTGGCAGCAATCCTCTGTCAAGAAAATCTTGACAAGAAAGGTCGACTCAGCTAAGAGAAAAATACATTTGTGTATGAACCACAGGAATAAATAACTAGTATTTACCAAGAGTTACGGATAGTGGAGCAGGGACTACTTAAACTCTTTCCGGAACACCTGAGGTCATCTCCATCGTATGGTTCGTGTTACTGAAGCATTAGTTTTCTGTGTAGTGTTTTGTAAATCATTGCTCTTATTTTTGTTTATCATTTCCATTTGGCTATTGCATTGTCAATTTCTGATGATCCCTTTGGTATATTCAGTTGTTTCATTCACAATTGCCTGTCGATTGTGGAGGAAGAACCAATGCACAAATCACACTAAGGAGTGTTAAATGTTCGCATACTATCAGATATCTCCTGTTGCATAACTTTAGAGAAAACAGAAGGTGCAATGAAGAATGGACAATCCAGAGACACTGGCTACATTGCTAACATACAACACAACACAGAAGGCTAAAAGGATGAACAACACGCGACAGACCCGAACAAAAACCGAGGGTGAACCAATGTGCTCGGAAATGGTAAGCAGTTCCTGCCTCTTATAAGACAACAGCCATTTAAGGCATGCAAAGACTCTATGCAATGTAATAACAAATTAAAACTAACACTGAAGACAAGGAATAATAATATTCATTGATCTTATTGCTCTCGGACATGCTTCTTTAGGAAGTCCGTTTCCGAGTCGTTATGTAAAGAAAGGTAAACAGTGATTCATAACGACGATCGATCGTGTCCAAGAAACAGCTAATTAGCCTTTCGTGTGTTTATATAATAATATCTATATATTTACCATGTATATTCCTCCCTCGCAAATCGATATGGTAAGTCGTATATAGAGACACATCAATCAGTATTAGATCGAATTACTCATGTTGTTTGTTAAATCTGCCAGGCTTTTTTTGTCATCCACAAGTCATACCATGAACCAGCGGGTAATTCAAATACATTTTGCACTTAATTAAGAAAAGATTGTTATAAACAGGAATGATAAGCAATTCCACGTATAACGTATAATCATAAAGGAAAACGTGATGCTTGTATACTAATAAGAAAAAGAAAAATTAAATAAAAAAAAAACGGTTGAATGTAACAAAAAACATCGCAAATCTCACAGGTTGAAATTCTAAGTAATTTATTAGGACCTTCTCATGCTTACACATTTTCAGATAATCAAACATTACATTTACTATTGAATAAAGAGAATAATTTCATTCAAAAACTTTAAACAAGACTCAGATCAAATAATTTCCGTGATTTTTTTTGTACGCAAAATGATATGTTGAAAAAAAGTTTGAGACTACCAAAGAGGAAATCAGAAGCCATAAAGATAATCCCAGAAAATGAATATTTAACAAGCACGTGCTTGGGAGCAATACAATCAAAGAGCCTAAATATGATAGCCACTATCGGCTATGGTTTCCTATGGTAGAGGGGGGATAACCTTAGTTTCGAAAAATGTCTTAAAATACAAAATTTAGATTCAAATATAATTCAAGAAGCATACTATTAATTATTTCGAAAATTATATATAATTTTTTTTAGTGGAAGACACGGGTATGACTCCATCATTTCACTAAGAGGAAGGTTTATTTTGGGCTCATAAAACTAGTTTAACCACGCCTTTGTTTGTTGTAGTGCTTGTACCACGCCTTGACAGTGAGGGGTGAAGTTGATATGTGTTAGAGGGCATCAAATTTGTCTCTCTCTCTACGACTTTTCTATTAAGTTTTTTAACTGTACTAAAGGTGTGGTATTTTTTGCTTTTTCATATTGTTAGAAAGCACTAGAGCTTAATATGCTATAATGAATATTGATCTTAACATTTTGATGGACGACCAACCATTAAACAATGCAGGCGTCCCACAGAAGAAACGACCAACCAAATATATTACATTCAAACCTGTCTAAATCGAACCTCCTTAGTACCAGGCTAAGCGTTCAGAATAGACAGGTGTTCGTTCTATACAGGTTAAGTTAACAAATATTCCCTACTTTGGGACTTTAATACAGGATTCCGGTTTATTAATTGCTCTGTTTAGACAGGATTCACTGTACTAAAAATAAACATTAGAGAAAACCGAAGAGGTAATCAGGAATGGACAATCTAGATGTTACATTGGGTACAAGACGAAGAATGAAGATAATGAAATAAAAAAAAACTAGGTGCTGTAGTAGCTCACCTGGTTTCAATATGACTTCACAAAGTTCATAGAACAACATGGGAGTGTCATACATAATTTTGAGAGTGTCGATCAACAAAACATCATTTCATCTCAAGACAATTTTAATAGGATTGTTTTTGTATCAAACTATGAATAGGTCTGAATAAATCGGCTGAAAAATTTTCACAGAAAGAAACGGAAGAAATGTTAATTGTCATACAGCAGCGGTTTAAATTTGAGCTCATTTTAGTAACGGCTGTCATCGTTAATGAAGGGAGGGGCAGTCAGACACAATTTTGAAAGGGAGACACCCAGGCATCCTCCCATTCAAATTTGGCTTAAATTTATTTCAGCGGTTAAAGAAGAGAAGATTCAAATATGATGTATTATCAAAATATGTCTAATTTGCATAATCGGAATAAATAGGCATAAAGGCAAATATCGATTAGTAATAAAGCAGCAATGGACAATTAAATAAAATTATCTTCTTAGTAACAACAACCATCTTGAATGGAGGATGGGGCGGTCGGACACAATTTTGAAAGGGATCACACATTCCTGCTAGGGTTAGTTTAATTTGGTTAAGTGTGTTCACCTGAGCTAAATGTGATGAAGTTTGTCATTGACTTACGGGAGGTCGGTGATTTTTACCGGGTTCTCCGGTTTCCTCCACCAAAGAAAAAAATGATCGCCACAATATATCTGAAATATTGTTAAAAGTGTCGTTAAACACTATAACCCTAACCCCTATATCATTCAAACATAGGCTTTTTACTTCTTTAGTGTTTCTGCAATATCTTCTAATGAGATATAGGTATACATATGTCAGTATTGCATAATAATTGTTTGTGACATAACACATGAAAGCTTCTATGGTTATTTTGTTTATTTTGCTTACACATTTCATCAATGGTAGCATGAAACATGAACTACGTCAACATATAGGGATTATTGATTTGTAAAGCTCCTGACACACGACCATTGTACGTGTAGCAAAACAATTCCGTCACAAAAAACAGAGACAAACCACGATTATGTTCTATATATGGTATTTTAGATTAGCACATGTTTATAGATGTTAGTGAAAGATTATAATTTTGTCTGGGGAACGATGTTTATAGATGTTAGTGAAGGATTATAATTTTGTCGTGGGAGCGATGTTTATAGATGTTAGTGAAGGATTATAATTTTGTCTGGGGAGCGATGTGTATAGATGTAAGTGAAGGGTTATATTTTGTCTGGGGAGCGATTTTTATAGATATTAGTGAAGGATTATAAATTTGTCTGGGGAGCGATGTCTATAGATGTTAGTGAAGGATTATAATTTTGTCTAGGGAGCGATGTTGATAGATGTTAGTGAAGGATTATAATTTTGTCTAGGGAGCGATGTTGATAGATGTTGGTGAAGGATTATAATTTTGTCTGGGTAGCGATGTTTATAGATGTTAGTGAAGGATTATAATTTTTTTAACACCGTCACTTTTTATTTTTTGTTCAGATTTTGGAAATGTCTGGACAGTTTTATGTTTTTGTTCTCTTTTCTTTGTTTGTGTTTTTGTTTGTTTGTTTGCTGTAGATCATAAAAATCAAACGCGTCTAACGCATATTTATAGGTAACCCGTTTGATGACAACATGTTTCAATCCTTTCTAACCGCATCGGTGGCGTAATGGTTTGTGGGTCCGAGACCCGGTCGGGTCAATCCAAAGATTATAAAATTGGTATTTGTTGCTTCTCCGCTAAGCACGCAGCACTAAGGAGAAAGAGGAAAGACTGGTTGGGTCGTAATCAGAATAATGTGTCCGAGTGGGGTGACATTTCTACCCGCAAACTGTTGTTTAAGTGAGCTAGCGCAAAAAAAAAACCCAACTCATCGTGTTGGTCTAGTACAAAACGGACCTCATCATCATCTCATTGAAAATCACCGTGTTCTCGATGATATAGCTAAACATTGCTGAGTTGGCGCTAAGCAACAATCACTCACTCACTCAATCCTTTCTTATCATTCCATTGTAGCAAGACGTTCATGGCGAGGTGTACTCGATACAACATTATGTGATGAAGTTTGTCGGTGTCTTGCGACAGGTCGGTGGTTTTCTCCGTGTATTCCGCCTTCCCCTACCAATTAAACTAACAGCTACGATATAGCTGAAATATTGTTGTAATTGGCGTTAAACACCATAAGCCTAAGCGCCAAATGTTGGATTCGTATACTTTAGTCTGATTCTCAATTTATGCAATATCACGATCCATTTTATATTATTGATAGCACCTGTTTATTAATATCCATTTGTTCTGCTTTTAGGTAGAATAAACTACTTTGTGGGGATTATATATTATTTCTAACGTTTCCAATTGATACATTTAGACAACCACAGACTCTAGTTTCATCCAATGCCTTATATATCTTTCGAGTATGATCATTAGCAAAGACCATACAACAGTTATTTATATCCGACACGTGTACGCCCAAGAAGATATGGCTGTTCTAATTCATTTACAGATGATAAAAGCGTAGATATCAAATTTAATGCGCATGACACGTTTCTGGAATAACTCAGATTTACGATATTTATGTACGCGGTTTGGTTTTTTGATTTCGTGAATTGAAATTATTAAATTAAATGTTTTAGACTCTTTATATACAGAGAATTCAAAGTAAGTGTAAAGTTTTCTCTGAATTTTATGGGGGTCGTCCTGGTCGTGATCATAGCGTAGTTGGATATACAACTACCTATGCAGTAGGCTATATTTATCACCACTGATGTGAGCTCGAATCTCGACCAGGGCGAGGTGTACAACATTATGTGATAAAGTTTGTCAGTATCTTGCGACATGTCGGTGGGATACCGAGTACTCCGGTTTCCTCCACCAATAAAACTAACCGCCACAATATAACGGAAATATTGTTGAGAGTGGTGTTCAGTATCATCAAAAATAAAATAAAATCAATCTATCTGGTGAATGTTATTCAGAAACGAGTCATACACACTGAATTATTTATAATCTACGTCTTTATATTATATGTGATCGTTAAATACAAAGCAACCATTTTTCATTATGGCAAACTTAAACAATGAGCAGACAAGCTCGAATTTTCCAAATGCATTGCAAATAGCCATATAACTAATGATTACGAGGCCGAATAGCACAGTCGTATTTGTGGAGTTCTATGGCACAAACGTCAGAAGGTAGAATAGAATCATACTCAGATCATGGAGTGAATGCGATATGATGGAAAATAATTTAAAAAAAAATGAAGATCATATTGATGATCTAGATGATGACAAGACGGTGGTCAGGATTATGGTGTTTAATGCCACTTTCAACAATATATCAAGTCATTCGTGGATTTCAGAGTTATTGGTAGAGGAAGCCGGAATGCCCGTAGAAAATGACCGACCTGTCGCATGTCACAGACAAACTTTATCACATAATGTTGTATCAAGGAAGTCTCGCTTGAACAAGATTTGAACCCACAACTTTAGTCGTGATGGGTACTGATTGCATATGTAGTTGTAAATCCAACTACCATACGATCACGACCACGACAGTACCCGATAATGACAAGACAATCAATTTACTAGCCAATAACAATCCTCAAGATGAAGATGGTGAACTCACTCAAAATCTGGTAATTAATAACCATGATGATAACAGAAATACTGAGGCAATAGATGTAAAACTAGAACTGTCTCAATATATCTTCGATGTACAAAATGAGGGAGACCAACGCCCGGCTATTACCACCAAAAATATGGGCGTGCATATAATAATTCGGTCACCAGTTTGACAGTTCGTGGAGTAGTTTTCAAATATTAAAAAAAAAAGACAAACAGTAAAACTTCTGAATGTTCATTTTACTATAAATTTCTACTGATTTTTACAAGCTTCAGATATCTACATATTGTTAGAAAATTCTAGTCATTTATTCCTTTTCATTGTTCTTGCATGGAACGGTTTTCATCTTAACACTCGTATGAGAAATAACTTGTGTAATAAAACCTATCATTTTTAGGATCAAACCGGGAATATTCAAATAGCCTATTGGCTTCGAACAACATTTGTTATTCATTTTTCCCCATTCGATCCAGATTATGGACTTCTTTTTATATGTGATTGGAGTCAGTTAACTACGAACATTCAAAATGCCATGGATAGGTGATATACCATGGGTAGGAGGGCCAAAGTACCATGGGTAGATGGTTCGATTCGATGGACCATATGTAGAGCGTTAAAAATACCATGGGGAGGGGGCACAATATACCATGGGTAGGGGGTCAAAAGACCATGGATAGTGACTCGATATACCATTAGTAAGGGTCAAAATACCATGGGTAGAGGATTTGATATACCATATATAGAGGGGTCAAAGTACCATGGGTATAGGGTTCAATATACCATGGGTAGGGGGGTTAAATACCATGGGTAGGGGTCCGATATAGCATGGGTAGAGGGTTCAATATGCCATGGGTAGGGATCAAAATACCATGGGTAAGGGGTCCGATATACCATTGGTAGGGGTGGTCAATATGCCATGGGTATGGGGTTCAAAATACCAGGTGTAGGGGTTCGATATACCATGGATTGGGGTTTAGCATACCATGGGTAGAGTGTTCGATATTCCATACCTAGGGGGTCAAAATACCATGGGTAGGGGATTCGATATACCATGGATAGGAGGTTCGATATACCATGGATAAGGGGTTGAAAAAAACATGGGGGTTCAATTTACTATACAGGGGGAGGGGGGGTCAGTTTTCAATAAGGGCGGTCAATATACCATGGATTAAAATTGACCTCGGGGGTCAATATACCATGTGTTGGTCAAAATACCATATGATCACGACGACGAAGACCCCACTTTCGAAAGAGGAATCGAGTGCAATGTCTGATGCCATCTTCATTTTGCGGTTAACATCATAGGTTTCATGGACAGACTTGTGTCTGCCTGCTTTCATTATACAAATGTAGACAGTATTAATTATATTTTGTAGCATGACCAGTGAGTTCATCCATTGTTCGTTCCTTTATCAGATTGGCAACATGTTTATCATAATGTCGGATAACTAGATACATTTACTGATAGTTACATTGTATTGTTTGCATTATCCTGTAAAATGCAAAATTAATTGAAGCGAATATGTGCATAATATTCTATTGTGTGGTGTTTGTTTTCTTGGCTTTGGTCATTGGAACATTATATTTAGGGTGAGTGCGAGTGGATTTCTCTAACCTCCTCATTATACGTGCCTGTAGAGCAAATGACCTAGATGTTTATCACAATCTACCATTGTCTTAGTTTATTGTTTAGAGGTTAAAGGTGAAATATGAAATACGGTGATAGTTCAAGTTATTATGGTTGATTAGATTTTGATCTTTTTTCCAATTTCAATTTACGTCTCTTGTGTCGTCATAAAAAAATCGATAGTTATCTTCATAGTCAAAAACATGATTAAGACAAACAGTACACACACCTTTTATTGAAACTGGTAAGACTTTTAAATTCACGTTGTGCAAAAAAATCATACATCAAAATTTAGCTTTACATTAACATTCCTCATGAAAATGTTAAATAAACGTTAGAGAATACCGAAGTGGCAATCAAAAATGGACAATCCAGAGAAACTGGCAACATAGGATACAGAAGACGAAGAAAAACACATCACAATATGGGTTGGACATCATTAAACGCAAACAAACACAAATAACGTAAAAAAGGCATGATGACCTACAAACAACTGGAGGTAAAGATGAACCGAACATGGTTTTTTAAGCGGAAATCGTAACGGACATCACAACTCAGAACATAAAGACACACAATAGGACAACTCAAATTACTTGTTAAATGTTTACCAACTTTACGATTATAGTTTTGGGTCAAGAGTAAACTTATTTTGTAAAGCACGAAAAAAAAATGTCAAAAAGTATTACTCAGAAAATGAAATCACCAGTATGTTGGAGTTCCTTATCGATAACATATTTGTTGAGTTCAGAGGGCACATTTTTATTTACAACTCATCAACATTCCAATAGTAACAAATTGTGTCCCTTTACTTTTCAGCAGAGACAAACCGGCTCATAAGGTCACCTCTATTAAGCAGGCACTTGTATTAAAAAGTGACTCTTTTCTTGTCTTGTCATAGAAAATTTCATATGAATTAAACCTCTTTTAAGAGGTCACCTGTCATATAAGACCACCTTTTCTTAGTCCGGAAGGTGACATCTTAATACATGTTTGAATGTATTTCCCCTTAATTTGATGATGCAGAAACTATAGCTCTTCATTTTACATGCAAGCATGTTAATGGTGGTATGTCAATTAATTATCCAAGCTTTGGTCATTGGATTACGTTGATATGCCCGCAAATAATTCGAGATAAAGGAAAACAGCTCCAATTTTAATTGCCTCATTTCATTAAATTTATCCCAAATTTGATACCAATGGTCATCTTTTTGAAAGATTGACATGATAAATTTTTCACACTTAAGCTATATAAAACCGTTCCCGCGTATGAAATTTATATTTCACCACTCACACGTTATGTTCGACCTTGCGGTGTTTTTTAGCAACGTCATCGTTTTCTGAGTACTAATCATTTAAGTCAATGATTAGTAAAGAACCGTCTCGTCATATTGTAAAGGGCACACTTCCCTTTCTAAGGTCATATGAACTGCAGTAGGTTCATAACCAAATCTGCTCAATGCGTAAGTGGAGATCTCCTTTAGTGCATGTGGGAATGCGGTGGCATACAATCTTAGATGTCCCGGGATCAAATTCCGTTCGGAGAGAAAATATGCTCTACTGTTACAATATCTTTCACAAATGTGTGGACATTAACAAGACATTGTTGAAAAGTATTTTGTCACTGGCGTACATGCACATGTTGACGTTAAGACGGTAGTGTAAATTAGATTTGTTTAAAGTTGGTTGTTAAATTTTCCCTATTAAGGTCTTCACGTGCCTGCGTTATATCGAACAAATTGTGGTCAAGGCCATCGACTCTCTTT
This sequence comes from Gigantidas platifrons, assembly GCA_002080005.1. Classification (NCBI taxonomy): domain Eukaryota; kingdom Metazoa; phylum Mollusca; class Bivalvia; order Mytilida; family Modiolidae; genus Gigantidas; species Gigantidas platifrons. Next base: position 200,019 of record MJUT01047390.1, read on the forward strand.
TATAGAAGTTATATTAAACATATGGTAACGTATGTATGCATACAGTTGAAGACGAGGACTCGGATTTGTTTCCCAAAACATTTCACTTATTCGACCGCGTCATTTCACTAAAAGGGGAGGTTTGGGTCCTTGGATATGGTTAGTTTATTGATGTGTCTGCATCAAGACAGGAGAGTGAATGGTCATGTATATTAGCGGTATGGTTAGTTTATTGAAGTACATGTATCAAGACATGAGAGTGAATGCTCATGTATATAAGGGGTATGGTTAGTTTATTGAAGTAGCTGTATCAAGACATGAAAGTAAATGGTCATGCATATTAGGGGTATCAAGACAGGTGAGTAAATGGTCATGTATATTAGGGGTATCAAGACAGGAGAGTGAATGGTCATGTATATTAGGGGTATCAAGACAGGAGAGTGAATGGTCATTTATATTAGAGGTATCAAGACAGGAGAGTCAATGGTCATGGATATTAGGGGTATCAAGACAGGAGAGTCAATGGTCATGTATATTAGGGGTATCAAGGCAGGAGAGTGAATGGTCATGTATATTAGGGGTATCGATTTTGTCTCTGTTTTTACGATTGGATCTTGGGTCTGTTCTGACGATGTGGAGTTTTTGTGTCTGTTCTAATGGTGTGTGGAGTGTTTGTGTCTGTTCTGACGGTGTGGAGTTTTTGGGTCTGTTCTGGCGGTGTGGAGGTTTTCGGTCTGTTCTGACGGTGTGGAGTGTTTGTGTCTGTTCTGACGGTATGGAGTTTTTGGGTCTGTTCTGACGGTGTGGAGGTTTTGTGTCTGTTCTGACGGTATGGAGTTTTTGGGTCTGTTCTGACGGTGTGGAGTTTTTGGGTCTGTTCTGACGGTGTGGAGTTTTTGGGTCTGTTCTGACGGTGTGGTGTTTTTTGGGTCTGTTCTAACGGTATGGAGTTTTAGGGTCTGTTCTGACGGTTTGGAGATTTTGTTTTTGATTTGTTTTTCATTTTAGTAATCACTCCTGAATTATAATGAACACAGACAACTGAAAAAAGAGGGAAACAAACGCAAACAAACAAAAAAAAAAAGAAGAAGAAGAGGAGGATGTGTGATCAGTTCCCGCTCGACTATTGATACCCCTGTCCGTTACGGTTCGTCTTTGCTACTAGTTTTTTGAAGGAAATTTGATGTATTATTTGTTATATGTGTTTGTTTGCTGATAGTGGTGTCCAACACATACATTGGTATTGTGTTGTGTCTTTGTTCTGTTTTTCTTCGTCTTGTTTGCCCTATGTTGCCAGTTGCTCTACATTGTCCATTTTTGATTGCCCCTTCGGTATTATCTAATGTTTATTTGCTTTTCATGATATTATACAGACAAATGCTAATTGGATGTTAACATGGTCATATATTCGTGTGCGTATGTAAAACGTTATTTCATATGCTATTTATTCCTAGGTTGAAGTTAATCTTTGCACGATGTTTGAATGCTTAACATCTAGGAGAAAGAATTTACAGCTGATAAATTCCAGTTACTACTTATAGCTGACGAATTACAGTCACCATTTATAGCTGACAAATTACAGTCACCATTTATAGCTGACAAATTACAGTCAACGTTCATAGAAGACAAATTACAGGCACCATTTATAGCTGACAAATTACAGTCACCATTTATAGCTAACAAATTGCAGTCACTATTTATAGCTGACAAATTACAGTCACCATTTAAAGCTGACAAATTGCAATCACCATTTATAGTTGACAAATTACATTTACAAATTATAGCTGGCAAATTACAGTGACCATTTATAGCTGACAAATGACAGCCACCATTTATAGCTGACAAATTACAGTCACCATGTAGAGCCAAAAAATTGCAGTCTCCATATATAGCTGAAAAATTGCTCTGAAAGTGGACAGACATATCAACAACCCTTCCCATTTTAGTAACTAACGACAAACGACAAGGTAATTAATTTGGTGTTTATTATTTTATTTCTTTGTCGTGTCGTTCACATTCATTTTCCTCATCTTGTGCCTGCAATTCAAAGCATATATAATTAACTTTAAAATGCTATCAGAATAAAACAAATTGTGTGTATATATTTGATAATATATGGCCGTTTTATTTCGCAGAAGACAAAACACCATTAAACAAAGAAGCACACCAAACCAAAAGACATAAAGGATCTAACACCGGTAAGAGGGCAAGACGGAAAAATCTCAGACACCCAAGGGAATGATTTCTGGTCTCTAACGAGGCGAGCCTCGTTGGAGACCAATATAAATCTTTCCTGCGGGTGTCTGAGATTTTTCTGTCTTGCCCTCTTACCGGTGTTTGATTCTTTTTCTCACTGATTTAACAAGAGGATATTTTTATTTGACAGCTATGCACGTTTAGCAGACGATGTAAACAAACAAAGTTATTTCCCCTGAATGTGTGTAAAGGTGTGTGTTTTTGATGAAAGGGATGCATGTTTTTATTGTAACCTAATTTTAGGGGGCAGTTGATAAGTGCCTGACTAGATAAATACACAAAACGTAAATATTTAAGCGATTTTATTGATACAATGACATTTTGCGAAAGTAACATGTTCGCGGGAAAAGTAGAATGCAATTCTTATCTCACCCACGGGTTAAGACAAGGATATCTCACACGGCTAAAAATAGCAACTGTGCTGACTCATTAGTGAGAAAAGATAATTCACAGCCTGGGCAACACATGTTAAAGAATGACACCCGACATAATCCGAAGAATTGTAAAAGAAATATACATTCATTCTTTATAGCAACTCCCAGTCATATGTGAGATTTGGTATTTTGCTCTCATTGCAATAATATGGGAGGATTGGACCCATGAAATTAGCTTAACTCCGTAATTGTTTATTGAAATATCTGTACCAAGCTAGGAAAGTCAGAAATAATGTATTTGTGTGTTTGGGGTTTCCATTACCCCTCGTGCTATGATTTTTAAATTCAATTTTTGAATTGTTCTGACAGTGTGGTATTTTATCTTTGTTTTTTTTTACATACAACAGTCGTTTTTTCTATTATGCAAATAAAATAATAAAATGATTGACTATGTGATACTCACAAAAATGACTCTCACAAATAAAATTACGTTCACTGTGACACGTGGTGTCAAACCAGTTTTTCCGGCCATTGTTATATGTTACACAATTACATGATGTTCCTCGATGTCCAAATCTAGATACCCATATTGTAAACGTAACATCAGATTGGTCATAGCTCCAACGCCATTTTCCTTCTTGAAGGTCACTAAGACCTATCCAGTAGTATTCGCCTCCTGTTGTATATAAATATATAATAATGAAATGCTCCATATAAAAAAGCAGGAAGTTTTACGGTCGTCACCATGACTTAGTTGACCGTTATGGAATATCTGTTTCACAAGTGACCACGGATATATTCCACTTGTCGTATACAGTTCCTGGTCCTTTCCCCATTCATGACTAATCACCGGGTTTGTAAATAGATTAACACGACGGATGCCACTAGTGGTGCAGAAACTGCTTACCCTTCCGGAGCACCTGAGTTCTACCCGATTTTTAGTGGGGTTCGTGTTACTCGATCTTTAGTTTTATGTGTATGTTTTGTAGACCGTTGTTTGTCCTTTCGTTCCTTTATATTTTGGCCATTGTGTTGTATGTTCTTCTTTGATATACGGATTCTGATTACTCACTTTGGTATCTTCAAACTCTTCTTTGCATCATTTAAAATAATCATTATGATATGAATCCTGCATGTACGTAAAATCATATCCAAATTTTTGCTTGCTCCATTTCTAGCAATTTCTTTGGAAAAATATATTTGTATCATTAAACTCTATATTAGTAATTCGATAACTTTCATTATATTTTCGCAAAAGAAGAAGCATTTAAAACGCTAATAGAGATCATTCCTGTTCTAAAATTTTCTACAAAATGTCCACTAATGGTTGATTAATATCGGGAATTGGTACTGGTAAGTATTTTTTAATCTATACGAATCAAATTAAAAAAAAAAAAGCCCAACATATTTGGAAAATAGAATAAATAATTAAAATTGTGGATGATCAGAGTAAACAGATCCTTCTATTTCCAATTGTCATTTCGTTTCTGTTTTAAATGGGTAGATTTACTAAATTATTGAATGCTACTAGTGTTATTACTTAGTAGTATAAATAATAGCAAACTATAAATAAACAAAATATCTAATACATACTGTTTGATTTTTCTGAAGCTATCCAATTGTTCTCTGCCACGTAATCAACTTTCACAAGATATCCTCCAATCTCTCTACATCTTTTCTGAAATACATTGTATATAAATGTTAGCATTCATTCACTTTCATTTCACTAAGAAGGTTGAGGTTGGGGGCAATACAGCTAGCTTAACCGCGCCACTTTTCATTGAAGTGCCTGTACCAAGCCAGGAAAATGAACTGTCATGTATTTGTGTGTTAAGTATCGATTTTACCTCTTTCTACGATTTTAACGTTATATTAGAAATGGTCCGACAGTATGGTAATTTTTGTTTTTCATTGTATTGCCATATTTCTATACATTATATAATATATACATATTTGCATGTTTTTGGAACATAATGCAACTTTCAACATTATTTCATTTATATCATGGCGGTCATTTTTATTGGTGGAGGCAACCAGAGTACCCGGTAAAAACCACTGACCTATCGCAGGTTATTGACAAACTTTATCACATAATGTTATATCGAGTACATATCGTTATGAACGGGGTTCGAACTCAAAACTTTTAAGAGAAATAGAAGAAAAAATGTACTTTTTTTTTATCTTAATGCCACTTTCAACAATATTTCAGTGATATCATGGCGATCAGTTTTATTGGTAAAGGCAACCGGAATACCCGGAAAAAACCACCGACCTGTCGCAGGTTACTGACAAAACTTTATCACATAATGTTGCATCGAATACACCTCGTGATGAACGGGGTTCGAAATCACAACTTTTAAGTGAAATATAAGAAAAAATGTACAACTAGTAATTACATATATTATACTCGATGAACAACAATATATTTTAGTGTGCCTGGATGTAGTCAATAAAGCTGCCTTTCATATTTACCTCTGCCTTAAACCATGTCAGCTTGTAAGTGCTTATGTAATAACAGTGACCTCCATGTCTGACCCATTTTACTTCTGTCAAAGAAATAACAAATAATACATATATGCATAAACACTATCGACACAATACACAGAAGAATAATACGAGTTGACCGAGTATTCAATTTAGCAGGGCAAATGCAGCAAACAGTTACTTATTAACGGACTATATTGTTACTAATAACTTATTATCTTTTGAAATGAAGAGGTACTCAAGTCCACCATATATACAATGTATATAAGATATAAATACAGAAGAAAAGTAAGTTGAATAGGGAATAGATTTGGAAAATGGGGAAGACAAGTAAGTTGAACAGTGAAAAGATTTGGAAAATATGGAAGAAAAGTAAGTTGAATAGTGAAACAATTTGGAAAATGGGGAAGAAAAGTAGGTTGAACAGTGAAATGATATGGGAAAAATGGTAGAAAAGTAAGTTTACAGAAGAAAATTGTGAAATGATTTGGAAAATCGGGAAGAAAAGTAAGTTGAATAGTGAAAAGATTTGGAAAATGGGGAAGAAAAGTAAGTTGAATGGTGGTGGTGGTGGTGGTGGTGGTGACAAACTTTTGTAAGAAATGTAATTTTGAAGGTGCTCCCCGTGAAAATAAAATGGGGGAAAGGGGAAGATAACCAGTGAAGGGGTAGGAAAAAAAAACGATAATTGAACGCGGACGTCGTAGAGAACACCCACACCCAACATTTCGTATTACTAAGAAAAAAAAACAGAAGGGAAAATGACGTCACTTCCTGTGAACAGGCCATTTATTTGGAAAATATGGAAGGAAGACAAGTTGAATAGTAAAAAGATATGGAAACTATGGAAAAAAGTAAGTTGAAATTTGAAAAAGATTTGGAAAATGGGGAAGAAATGTAAGTTGAATAGTGAAATAATAGGGAAAATATGGAAGAAAAGTAGGTTGAATAGTGAAAAGATATGGGAAATACAGAAGAAAAGTAAGTTGAATAGTGAAAAGATTAGGAAAATATGGAAGAAAAGTAGGTTGAATAGTGATAAGATTTGGAAAATATTGAAGAAAAGTAGGTTGAATAGTGAAATGATATGGAAAATATGGAAAAAAAGGCAAGTCAAATAGTGAAAAGATTTAGAAAATACAGAAGAAAATTGTGAAATGATATAGAAAATATGCAAGAAAAGTAAGTAGAGTAGTGAAAAGATATGGAAATTATGGAAAAAAGGTAAGTAAATTGTGAAAAGATATGAAAAATATGGAAGAAATGTGAGTTGAATTGTGAAATATTTGGAAAATACAGAAGAAAAGTAAGTTGAAATGTGAAAAGATATGGACAATACAGAAGAAACCCAATCAAATAGTGATAAGATTTGGAAAATATGGAAGAAAAGTAGGTTCAATAGTGAAAATATATGGAAAATACAAAAGACCATTCGGAACTATTT